>PVKH010023222.1:0-13907 GCA_004027955.1 Chaetophractus vellerosus
TGCAAATTAACTACTGAGTCAAAGGAGTGATGTAACTTCTCTAATGTGATCAGGGTGGTTTCACAAAGGCATTGTGGTCCCCCACACACCCCCTTCCCTCACCTCGTTCCACAGAGGAAGCAGAATGAAGGGACAAAGGGAACCAGGAGGAAGAGGCAGACTGATCCCTCCCCCACCATCTAGAGCACCCCAGAGACAAGTTACACATCCAGGTACCTGAAGAGCAGCATGAGGGAGCCAAAGAAACTCCGGAAGTTGTTGTGCCGATTGATGTGACTCTCCTCGTCGAGTTTTATGTTTCCAAATACCTTGGGGAGAATAGCAGCAGCAGGCCATGAGAACCCTTGAGCTGTCATGTGCCCAGCACCTGGCAGCAGATGAACCTGCAGGGCTACAAAGTCCACACCCATGGTTCTTTCAGGCGGCCACACCCTGAGGCAGACGCCGCAAACCCGGAGAGGCTGGTGGACATCCCCTTCTTGGCCTGACATGCAGCGGTGATTGTATCCTCCACTGCTCTGGAAAGTCAAGGGGACTAATGCTAGCCAGGGCTGCAGGAGGCGAGGCCTTCGGAAGTCACTTGGCCTGCACATGGTTCCACCCACCCCTAATTTGGTCTCCTTATTCCCATGGTACTCAAGCAGTTTGTCAAAGGCATTATCCCATAAAGGAGCACAGGGAAGGAGCCACCCCTCTCTTCCTGTTACAGGCAGTAGTAATAGGAACATCTGTATCTGCAAAAAAAGATGTGATTTCTGGTTTGGGCAGATGCTGCCCTGGGATTTTCAAGCAACATAGGTCAGAGAGGGGGGTCTCTATCTTCCTGTAATATGTTTTTCTCCAGGCAGTCAAGCCTCAGCTCGAGAGGTCTATAACCTAAGTCTGTGAGAACAAGCACATACACACAGCCACGTGCTAACATATACCATCCAACAGACCCAATTCCCATCCCGAAGAGACCGTTGATGCAGAAGCCAAAATGAAGTCCAGACTGGTAGGATAGAGAATGTCAGGACAACTGGATACTTTGAATAGGAAAAAGAAACAGGCTTTGGTAGATCTGGCCATGGGGTGAAGCTCACTACTCTGCTCCTGGTCACTGAGCTTAGCATGAGGCCGGAGGAAATTCAGGTGAAGAAAGAGGGACCACCCAGAGATCTTCTTCCACAGGCAGTGAGCAATGCCAGTGTGCCTGGAGCCGAGATCAGCCCTGAGTCTCTCCGGATAAAGATAGTGCTTTTACCCAGGCACTCTCCATCCCCGACCCCGTTTCAGGTATCAGGAGCTCCTCTCACAAGTCACTGTTTGCAGGACTGGAGGCTTTCTGGGTTACTTTTCCAGCCATTTGAGATAATGTTCAGCCTACATTTAACATGCTTCAGTTTATCTAATCTATGCTAAATGGAACACATTTTCTCCCCTCACAGTTTTTACAATATGCAATTGAGGAACAATCTCTGCCCCCAGCTATTTTGCTCAAATAACTCCCACTGACACCTGCTTTCGGAATTTGTTCTCCACGTTGTTTTTCAAAACCCAAATACTACTTGTCTCTCAGGGGGCATGGAGGTGGCAACCTCGCTGTAGCGGGGAGAAAGGCAAGAGGAGGATGAGAAGGTAGAACACCCTCAAAAGATAAACAGCAGCAATGACAGAAACCCACGCCGACAACCTAATCTAATTAGTCCTGGACACCAGGGAGGAAACTGTCCTACACCCTTGCCGTTGTTCCCATCGCCTTCTCTCTTCTTTCAACACTCTTGGTAGAGAAGCCATGAGTTATCCCTGTTGTGTCACATACACACAACCTACAGAGTTTTCTCTCCCTGTAACACTGGTGAAGCCATTGCTGGTTGCCCTCATTAGGATTTTCTCAAACATGCACCAATTATGAACTATCTAGAGGGCCTGCTGTCATTCTGCACACGGCATATGTGTAATAGCCAAAGAAACGACAGCTATTTTTAATCCCTTCTAAGATACTTTCCAAACCAAAAATATATATATTTATTGCGATAGTGGCTTTTAAAACTTTCTTTCACTATTTTTTTTAGCATTGCACTTGTCACTAACCCAAATCTCCTACATCAAAAGGGCATGGAAGAGGGGAGTGGGAGAGGCTCAGTGGTTGAGCACCTGTTTCATACGTACAAGGTCCCGGGTTCATTCCCCGGTACTGCCTAAAAAAATAAAAAATAAATAAATAAAAAGGCATGGAAGAATAAGAAGGGATACTGAGACCCATCAGAAAGCGTAACAAGAGTATAGGTTTAAACCAATTTCCACCTGGGATCCACAGAACTTTAGAACCAGAATGGATCTGTCCCTGTGTTGGTAAAAAAATTAAGGGCCAGAGAGGTTCGATGAGGACCACATTTGCACAGTTGGACAATGGCAGCAGTGAGGCTCAACACCTCATCCCCACTACCTGTAGCCCCAGGGCTCTTTCCAAAACCCAGCAAGATACTCCTTTCTTCCATAGTCAGATCCTTCTGCAAAGCTCTCTCTCCTTCCAAGAAGCCACTGAAAGTTCAGCATGAGGGTACTTTTCCTGGATACACCCTGTTGCTCTTCATGTTTTTCCAACGCTGCCCTTTTTTCTCTGTATTTTACCAACTACTCTTTCTGAGTACACTAGATGGCATGTCTCTAGTAACAAGCTCAGGCGTCTGCTTCATGAACAGTGCTGGGCCTCTGCACGGCCCAGCGGGAGGGAAGGGCCAGCTAAAGGCGAGTCACCGTGGGAATGCCATTCGCACCTCTGTGGACTGGAGACAGTGCTCTGATGTTTTGGAAAGAAGTCTAAGGGGAATGATATATTAGACATTACAGTGATTGTAATGGTTACAATTTCATAACTGAACGGCTGCCACTTTCCTAATGGGTCGAGAAGGAGAGACATTTCAGAGATGCTCTGCAAAGGGCAGCTGAAGCGGCAAGCCTGGGAGACGCTGCTGCTGCCCCAGATGGCAGATACGTGGTGAGGCCAGCCTTCAGGCCAAAGGCAGCCAGACTGCCTGACTGCAGGATACTGCAACTTGGCTGAAATTCTGTGCTGGGTTTCAGTCACGACATCGCCAATCTGAGGGGCTTTGCTCAGAGAGTGAGCCTCCCTGAGACAAGCAGAAGCTTATATATCCAACTGGATATGCTCACGGGAGGTGTTGCTGGTTGTTTACAGCAGGGATTCACCCACCACAAATGACAGTCGCCTTTGAAACTGTCTTCTTTCGGCCTCTTCTGCTTAGCAGGTGGGAACCTGCTCCTGCCTCTAGTTCTGAAACTGGAAAGAATGTGATAACTCAAGGAACTATCCAGCAAGCTGCAAGCTCCTTTAAGAGAGGAGTTAGCTGAATTGTGGCCCTCAGGGCTCCCTAGGACAAGGGGCAGGTTGCCAGGAACTCCAGCACCTGTTCACAGCGGGGGAGGAAGAACTCTTAGGGCATAAATCTCAGTCATTCAAGACCTAACCCAGGCTCTTGTGGTGTCACCATGTACAGAGAACCACCATCTGGCCTTTTAGGCCTACCCCAAGCACCAGAGATCCCGAGAAATGGGTCATCACAAGCCCTTATCCTCCCCCAGCCTCCTGAGGGCTCCCTCAGGCTAAGAACCACGACATCGTCTTTACCGTAGTTCTATTATTTTCCCCACAGAAGCCCAGCTGCCTGGTCGTCAGCATCACCAACACCTGGTGCCCTGAGTAAACTGCATGGAAGCCACTGCAGCAAGACCCTTGGGAGAGTGTCTCTTAGGTGGGAAGGGGTTCACAGCACCCTTGGTCTTGCGCGCTCAGGCTGCCGAGCCAGAGACAATCTGGGTGTCAGCTGTCCCTCACCAGGCCCCTGATGCACCAGCTCACCTGCATCCCAATGATGGCATAAATGAAGAAGAGCATGGCAATCAAAAGGCAGACGTAGGGGAGGGCCTGGAAGGAAAGCAGAGATATGGCCATTAATTAAAAGGCAGACAGCTTCCAGGCTCAACAACGTGCAGTCATTGAACTCTTGCCTCCTGAGGCTGACTTTTACAGAAGACTGGGACTCCTTATTCCCTGGGGCTGTTCAGTTTTTGGGTATAAGGCTTGAGCCAATGCCCATGTCCTCTGACAGATATGGAAGCTGTTAGCCATAGAGTGCCTTGAAATTTACCTTCCATCAAGAATACCCATTCAACCGTGAGCGCAGCCCCTATCTCCAAGAAGATCTAGGAAAACTTCCTGGCCTTGGGATTCATCCCACTTTGCAAGCAGAATATTAATAACCTGGGTAATTGTGATGCAAATTATACAGCAAACATCTAGCTCTGGCTTCCAAATCCCTGTATTATCCCATCTGACTCCCACACCCTATGCAAAGCTCATGCAGGAGAATCTGGAAGCAAAGCAAAATGGCCAAGGGCTCCTTTGTTTGTCAGTCCCTAGAAGGTTCTTTCATCCTCTGATGAAACATTATTGTCCAAAGCTTAAGTCTCCTGATGTTCCATTATGTGTCATGCAAATTTCCAAAAAGCCTGCTTTAGTATTAGCAACCACAAAACCTTGCCATATATCTACATGGCACAAAATTCCATACCGTGCCAGCATACTGTCACTTTGGGAAAATAACATTTCAGTTTTGGGGATGGGGAGAGTGGAGGAGCAAAGGAACGTTAAGGCAGGGAACCGTCTTTGGGGACTTTGGGACAAAGCAGAGGTAGGGCAGTTTGGATTTGGGGCCAGGGTGGGTCACCATAATTCTAGCGTGATTTCAGTGCTGACGTGGAAGTGCTTCTTTACCATCCAGTTATCTCCCTGGCAGATAGTGCCAATAGGAGTCCCCACCCTCTGACCTGAATGCACACCGTGAACCCTCAGAGATGAGATCGAAAGCTTTTAGATGGCACGAGGGGCAAACTTATCAACTGAGCTAACTAAATGAAGAGTCTTGGGAGTCTGTCTATAGCTTGAATACAGGATAAAAGGCAAATGCAAACAAAAGTTGGTGCTGATGAAGACCTTTCTGATGAAGTGCTGATACCCAGGACCTGTGAAGAGGTGGGGCTGCATCTCGAGAGGGGACGTGAAGACTCCTGCTGAAAGGGTCATCAGGGAGGCTGGATTCTTCCACCTGAGGTGCTGCCGCCTTCTCCTGTTTTCTCCTGCCCTTCCCCAAGTCAACACCTCCAGATTCTAGTTCAGCTCCTGCTACCCCAACTTTGGGGGAGGACCAGAGAGTCATTCTATTCTTTCTTAAGATGTTATAAACTCGAACACAAAGTTAAGGGAAAAGAGGGAAGAAATTCTGAGGGGGTCCAGTAGTGGAGGAGAGTGTGCTGCTCAGGGTTGGTGGGGGAGGTAGAGGCAATGGCAAGGTTCTTTTAAAATTGTGTGGCTCTCTGCTCTGTATTTGCAGAGGCAGCTTCTGTTAAACTGAATTAAGAAACATAATGAGTAGATTAGGGAGGTGGACTATGGAGTGCAGGTTGGTGGGAGACAGGAGGAGGGAGCTGATGCTGGATGCATGTAGAATACAAACACTTGACTTGTGGATGTGAGTGGCTAACATGGGCAGTCTAGGGAGGTTAATGTTAGTTGGAGCTGAGGATAATACAGGGAATGTGTAACAGTGATTCTGGCCATAGATGAGGATTGTGGTTAATGAGAAACAGAAATGTTCTACTACACAGTGTTAAGAATATGGCGATACATGGGAAATGTAACTAATATAACTTATAGATTATAGTTAACAATAATAATATAATACTTTTGTCACAAAAGCAAAGAAGGTATGACATCAATTCTGATGGTTAAAAAAAATGGGGTTTAGTTTTATGAGATATGAATATGATTAAGCTTTTCTCCCCCTTTCTTCTTCATTTTCTTCATTAACAAGGAGATCTTGATCGTGTCATTTAACCAGTCTGTGATCATCTGTTTATCTTTCTAACACTGGAGGAACAATTGAACTTGTTTTTAGGATTAGATGAGATAGAAAGTGCATGGACAGAACTTTTTTTGGAGTAATGCTTCTGTAACTGTTAAGCTGACCTCTACCTGTTTTTTATTTTTTGAATTTGAAATAAAGTTTGGGGGAAAAAAAAAGAAACAACTTCTGTACTATGTCCCTGGATTGTCCTGGAAAGAAAATACCTGTCTATGACAGTGTCCCCCAGAGGCAGACGCCTCCATCTTCACTGTTCTCTATGGTATTCACTGGAATAAACCAGGCACTTAACCATCAACTGTTGACATCCTTTTCTTTGCCCTCAATAGTATATAGTTTTACAGAGAATTGCTGATCCCGATAGTATGCCAGGCTGATGTATATTTCTCATTAATACCTGCAGCTTGTTGGGCAGGTCTCTAAAAAGATTTTAAGAGCAGCTGTGTTTCAAATTCTAAATCCAAATTCACCAGAGACTCAAGGGTAAACTCATGCGGAGGTTTCAGATTTCTCCTCTGACAGCTAGCTTAGGAAAAATAGTTTTCACTGAGACCTTTGTGGGACCTACCAAGCCAAATTTTAGATGTGATTAAAAAAAACATCAAGGGAGCTCCTAGGAGCCTGAATGTCTTCACAAGTGGTCTCACATATCAAACCCGCTGGTTCTTGATGAAGAAATAAATCAATAGGGAAGATGTGGGTGAACTCCCTTAATTAATTTCTAATTAAAATATATAAATAATTAAAATTAAGGCAATTCTGTGAATTCATGATTTTCCACCTTTGAGTCACTTAATGCCTTCAAATTTATTTTCAAAACATACTCATTGAAAAACTCTTTTTTGCTAAGAGAGCAAAATAGTAAGCATTTGAACAGACCTAGGATCCCCCAAGCCTTAAGAGCAACTATTTATGATATTCAGTAGAACCTGAGGACATTTAAAATATGTTTGGAAAACTTCTTTTACTATAAGGTCTCTACCATTAAAAGTGATCTTGGGTGTCAAATTTTAACTCACACTTACTGATAAAGATATACAGGCGGGGCTGGTGTGAGGCATCTGCCATGAAACAATCAAAGAGACCTCTGGAAAGTGATGACATGAAACAAAACCCCTGACAAGTTCACTGAAGATGCAGGAGCCATCTGGCCACAGGTGGCTGGCTCTCTACATGACGGCGTTGCTCAGAGCAATCTGGAACTCCTTGGGAGGGGAGCACCTTCTCAAACATACCCCTGCCTCAGGGGACACAGAGGATGCCTGAGTGACAAAGTCGAGGTGCTTTTGTAGGATGAGAATTTATCACTAGACATAAACTGACCACAGCCCGGCAAAGCCATGCTGTAACTAAGAACTGCTGTATTTATCTAATGCTTCTGGCAATTGCTCTTCTACTAGCGTCAGCTTCTCAGAGGTGAGGGGGCTTGAGTAATGACACTGAGAGACCCGGAGTTGCCTGGCTACACTGTCTGCTGTGACAGGGCCACCTCTGCCCTCTTACCTTAAAGGACTGCACAAAGGTCCAAAGTAAAATCCGTATGGTGTAGCCCTGCCGCAGAAGCTTTATGAGGCGTGCAGCTCGGAAGAGCTTCAGAAAGCTCATATTGAAGCCACTGGTGTTCACCAGCTGGTGGAACAAAGGGGAAACACATAATTAGTGCCATTATGGTCATTTAGAAAATGTAGCCACTAGTATTTGCATGCTTATCTCCCCTACAGATCATAAAATGAGATATGGTCTCTGCCTTTTTTTTATAACCCCTGCTCCAGGTGGCAGGCAGCGAGGTCCTTCCCAAGCCTCCCTCTATTCCCAGGCAAAAGGGCCAAGAGAAGTCGCCCGTAGTGGTGCCCTAAAACATGGTAGACAAAGCCTGCCTCCCTGTTCTTCTGTCAAGTGGCTCTAACTCTGCACTCAGATGGCAACGAGCAAATCCAGGGATCCCTCCAATATTCAAAGATGAGCTTTCCAAGCCCTCTTTAGGATGAACAAATTTAGGAAGACAATTCAGCTCCAAGAACTTTGAGGGCAAAGACACTGTGCCTCTTTGCATCTCCCAAAGTATCTGGCAGAACAGACCTCCTTGACACCCTCTATTCCGCTCACCCCGTTATATGCCTGCTATTTGAGCTATGTAAATGCAACCAGGCTTCTCATGGAACCAGCATTCTGGTAATGCTCAGGAGTGAGGCAGAACTCTCAACATAGAGAATTACATACCTGGTTTGATGGGTTAAAAATGGACTGAATATGGAAAGGATTAAAAAAAAAAGCTACTTCAGGGCCAAGCTTAAAGACAAAGAAGGGTCTTATGAGCCATTTACCTTGCTGTCTGTCAGGATAATTTCTGTGATACTTCCAATCACAGTGATGAAGTCAAAGATATTCCAGGTGTCTCGGAAATAGTTCTGCCAACCAAGTGAATTCAGCCATGAGAACATCAGAAAACGGGGGGGTGGGAGGGGGGAGGAAAAAAGACCTCTTTCATTACGTAACTTTGTCATTTGGAATTAAAACTCGTCAATTCATGCACCAGTTCATTCTAATTTTGGCTTCAGTTTCCTATTTCCAACCCGAAATGCTGTTTCTCTTTCATTAATTTGGGAATTTCTCATCTGAAAAGCAGTTCCATAACTACCTGAAAGTCTTGTTTTTTAAGATGTCACTAAAAAGCTGTTAAGAAAGAGATCTGTGGCCACAAACGTAAAGCCCAAAAAGGAAGGATCATCATAGTCACCTACAAGACAATAAAATTACTTTCAATAGTACTCCGAGATTTTCTACAACTACAACTTTTACGTTATCTGTATAGTATCATGTGACCCTAGAAAATACAGTTCTGACTTTCAACTATCAACAAAAGTCACAGAGATCATAACTGACTAAAGGTTACAAGTGTTCCAAAAATCTCCTTCTAAATCCACTGAGCCTTTTCAAGTCAACTGCTGATTGGCAAATAGGGTGAACAGACATCATCTTTTCCTTCCCTCTCTGCTCTGTTACATCTTGCACGGAGGTCTAACTAAGTAAAATACAAGGAAGCAGTGATAAAACGAGTGGGTTGAAGGAGATGGAGGAGAAATAAAGGGCCTGGAAAATCCACCCACCAGATCACACTTTGCTCAATAGGACAGAGGGCTACGCTCGCATCTCCTGGGCTCCCATGAACACAGACCTTGAACTATATTCCTTAAAAGAAATGGAACACGGGTCTCCAAAAAGTCACCCACTTACTCTTGGTAGCAGCCCTCCTCAGAGACTCTCAGAATGTGCAAAAGTATATCCCCTCCTATGCTCACAGGGTCTTTACAGGAGGAGAAGCAGCATTGCCCAGTCCCTACCATATATTCTAGACATGGGCCTGGCCCTTGGCATTGTTTCGACTCACTGAGTCCTCCCACAGATGCTATAGGGAGGCAGTGATAAATGTACAATATTCACACAGTGGTAGGGTTAGCTCGGGGAGAGGGAAGACATGTGCAACAGGGACAGAAAATGAATATGGAGAGAAAGAAGTTACATTTAACGAGTGCCTCCTCAAGACTGGACTCACATATGTTACCTAACTAGACACATACAACCACCATCTAACGTAGCTTTTCTTATCCTCATTTTATGTATGAGAAAACTAAGGCACAGAGAGGTCTGTCTGATTCCAAAGCTACATGCATCTCTGGGGCATGTAGAGAAACTGAAGGACACAGTCTCATGAACTCACTTTCCGTTTGTTTACCTCGTCAATCACTGGTGGAGCCAAGTTGAGTGTCTGAATTTCCCTATTCTCAAGACTATCCTATTGGCCAGCCTGGGTTGAGCGTCCCAGTTCTTGGCTCGGTCCAGATGTCGGAGAGAGAACACAGTCTAGATCTCAGAGGACCAGAAGCCCTGGATTCCAGTTGAGGATGTTTTACAACACAGAATGGTATAGAAAGCATAGTACAGTACTGAATAATAGATTATGGTGGGGAAAGTATGGCTTTTGAAGGCACACAGAGCTGGATCTGAATCCTGGCTCTGCCTTTTACTATCATCATTGGGCAAATTATGCCAACTTTCTGAGCCCCAGTTCACCCATAAAAGAAAATAATAATGCCTATCTAATAGAGTTATTATGAAGACAAAATGAATAATATATAAAGTTTGCAACTTAACAGGCAACCAATGAATATTCTCTCCTTTCTTTTTTCTTCGCCCTTCCCTTTTCACTCCACTCTGCTTTCCAATTCCACTGTCTTTTATTGTGCAATTTTAAAAGCTATATAATTTTTCTGAACTTCAATGTCCCCATTTAAAATAATAATAATGATGATGATAATGATAATGATGACACCTGCTGTGCTTACCTCATGGAGTCATTGAGAAGATCTGACAAAAAAGAATATACAGGGGCATTCTGAAAACCTACAGTGCTATGTCAATGTAAAGACTTATTTGGGGCTAGTGGTGCCTTGTATAGTGTGAAAATGCTTCTAGACCTTGAATGAGGATATGGGGGTAAGGGTGGGAAGGCAGCAGGCTTTGGGCCAAATCATCCAGTTAAGCCTGTAAGTATGTATTCAGCATTCACCACAATTAGACATGTAATTGGGGACTTAAGTTCTAATCAAGATACATAGAAAACCTGCCCTGTTGTGGTGCCGGCTTCTCCCTCTCTTTCAGTTCACCCCGCTCAGGGCTAGACTGTATTATAAAAGCACCTTTGTTGTGGTAGTTTCTTTGTACTTTTTTATTTTCCCAAGTCTCAAAACACTCAAAAGGGAGTCAAGCAAGCAACAATGCAGCCCCCCTGCATGAAGTGGGACAACTCTCCACCCCAAATGATCCAATTAATGACTTTTTTAAGAACCATTAGGAGACCAAAAGCAATCCCCACAGTCACCGTTCACAATTACCAAATCCAACCCAGAATCCCTGTGAAAGCTGCTACCAGACAAACACTTATTCAGACAATAAGCCAAGTTTTTTTTTCTTGTGGGGAAAGCCATATATACATATAATTTGAAATTGTAGCTCACACCCTAAATAAGTGTGAAACAGCTGTCAAGTGGGTTTACCTGTACCACTGATTGCACCGAACATGCTAAAGCAAGTGGTGGGTGTCAGGGGGACTGTTTTGTTTATGGCACACTGAAGCAAAGGGCTAGGCTTTCCTAACACTGAGAGCAGATGCAAGGACTCGCCAATTATAATTAGGAGTTGAGAAATAAAAGAAGCGCTCATGCCAGAAAAATTTACCCCCAACCCTCCAAAATCCAATTACAGAATACCATCACACACACATACACATATCTTAAAGGTCATTAGCCTTTGTAATCTTAAGTAATAAATATTTCTTTTCATTTGTAGAGATTAGCTTCCAAGTAACTAACAGAAGGAGGACTACAGGTAAAATCTATTTCTTGTCATGTTTGGGACTAAGAGAGACAGATATTTTCCCATTTGAGTTACAAGATTCTTATATGTGTTACCAGGAAGTAAGCACTCAAGGTTTCTTAGTGCCATCCCTGTTCTCTGCCTTATCTTTGCATAAATCGCAGCTCTAGTAAAACGTCACCCCTGACAGCTGACAGAATTCAGGAGGACCAGGGCTGATGGAGAGATGAGCACGAGCTGGGGGGTTTGGCTTCCTTTGCCCTTTCCCCTAACACCCTCATACATCATCTCGTCTCTACAGCAGTTTACTGAGCAGTCAATTAGGTGGCAGGTGTGTGAACCGTTTCTGAAATAGCAGTAACCACCCCCTTCCCACAAAGGCTGGGAACGCACCCAACAGAAGGGAAGGCAGGCCCAGTGCGAGGAGAGCCAGTGACATACCAAGAAGCCAAAAGCGATGATCTTTAGGACACATTCCAGGGAAAACACCATGGTGAAGGCGATATTCAGGTACTTGAGAGCCAGTTCATAGGTACAGGGAGCAGAGTAGTACTGCCAGGAAGAGGAAGGGGAGAGGAGGATATGAAAGCCCACGGGTAAGAAGCACGATACAAGTCCCTGAGACTGGCCATCAGTCATCTCTGCCCCTAGGAGACCCTCGTGAGTGGTGCAGGAGGACAGGTGGGTGCTGTGTGCTGGAAAGGGCAACTTCATATCCTATGTAGCACCACAAAACAAAATAAAACCCCAAAACACATTCCCATGCCCCACCCATACATATCAGCAAAACAGCCAGTCCTAAAGAAATGGAGGTGGGCAGGGTAGAGACATTGTCTACTTAGTTGTTCGGTAGGGTCAGATGTGTTAAATAAGATCAAACCTCTCAATGTTCCAACACTCCTTTAGGACCAGACCGCTCTCCATGTGCCCTGATGTTTTCTACCCTTGTCTGAAGCCGAGCCCCATCACCACCTTGGTTCTCGGAAGCTACCGGACTGCTACTGTATTTTTCACTGTATTTTCACTCACTGGACCCTAAGAGGCCCAGAGCTGGGCAGTTGAATATGATCAAAAAGAGATTCCACGGTGGAAAACGAGGCAAGGAGGCACGGGTGAGTGAAGCAGAGCGTACTTGCGGCGTCTCAGGGGCACGCCCAGCTGCCCCGCCCTCCCCGTCACCATCCGCTCACCTTCATCATGAGCACGACGGTGTTCAAGGCGATCATGGCCATGATGGTGTACTCAAAGGACGGGGAAACCACGAAGTGCCAGACGCGGTACTGGAAGGTGTGCCTGTTCTGCGGCATGTAGCGCGTGAGCGGTTTGGCACTGATGGCGAAGTCGATGCATGCCCTCTGCAGGGAAGGGACGGTTATGAGTCCCAGCTCAAACTCCCCAAACCTTGCACACTGGTGTGCTCTCCCTTAGACGTTTAGGAGAGGACGGCGTGTGAAAAAAATGGAAAGGCTTGGACAGTCAGAGATGATCTTGACAGAACGCTAGGTGTTTTGTCACTTTAAATGAATACACAGACCTGGGGTGGGATGAGGGCTTTCTGTCACATGCGGCAAAGTCTTAATGCTTATTAATATTTTTTACACAGCATGCGCCTGAGATGTTCAGGCAGAAAATTGCCCGTGATGCTCTCAGTCAGAAGTAAAAATCTACCTCCTTACCTATGCCCATAGCACTTTATATATGCATTTTTCTTACGATTCCTAACAATTATTGGCTCAGTACAATTCTGGAAAAAAAAATTCTCAAAACCTTAAAGTGCCAGAGCTGTGCTTATTGCTGCAAAAGCAGCTAAAAGTAAGACATTGCCTGTGCTTAAAGCAAATACATGCTACTGGGGGACTCAGCCAGGTAAGCAGTGTCTTAATGTCAGCATTCCGGCACCCACCTTTGACTCCCACTCCACACAATAGGCTGCTTAAAGGTAGGGACTGTATCTTAAACACTTTATGTACCTTCCAGCTCTCTGCACCTTACACCTGGGCCTTAGATAGAGTAGCTACTCAAAAATGTTTACTTAATGGCTGAATGAATAATTTTCCCATCCCCTCTCTCTCTCACTCAATAAAGTCAAGAGAAGTCAGTCTCGCTTTCTAACTCTGCTGGTCTGAGAGTCCTGGGGGGAACCCTTGCTGCCCCACACTCCAGATCACCTCTTGTTACCTCGTTCTTCTCCAGGCTGCACTCCTCCATCATCTTGTCTCCTTGCTCCTGGAAGGTGATGATGATGAGGGCCACAAAGATATTGACAAAGAAGAAAGGGAAGACCACGAAGTAGACCACATAAAAGATGGACATCTCCATGCGGTTGCTGCGGCTTGGGCCTCGGTCTTCCTCTGTCACGTCTACAGAATGCTGCAGAACTCTGTGGGGACAGAAGGAGGAGACATGGATGTGGATTGCAGTCTTGGCATCTGCTGTGACTCAAGGCTTCACTCAGAGACATGCCTCCTATTATATTTTTTTCATCTGCTGTTCCAGAGTTGGCATATCCTCCATTAACTCTGGGTATCCATAACCAAGTTGGTGACGACTTAGTTGGCACCCAAGCCATTGCTCTTTCTAGCCCCTGTTCCATCATGCTCCAACTCCTAA
>PVKH010023223.1:0-13902 GCA_004027955.1 Chaetophractus vellerosus
AGATTCTATCCCTTAGGGCTTTTTTAGTGCACGTGGTACAATGACATGTTAGTGTCCTGTAGGTTAGATTCTGATTTTGGAATGTGAGCAAATAAGGGGAGGCTTGTCCTAGGTCTCTTAGCCATCTTCTCCTCCCTAGGGTATGGACCACAATAAGAATGTATCTTTGGGTTTTGCCTAAGGGTTAGTGTTGCTGACCTTATGGCATGGTCTGCTCACACAAGCCAGCCCTGTACTCTAAAAAGATGCAAAGGTTGCCTGTGGAGATGTGGCCAGAATCTAATGTCCTGGTAAATAAGATGCCCTTTTCCATTGGTTAGCCTACGATGCCAGTCTTTGCTTTACCTGAGGCTGTTCAAACTGAAGAAGGAGAATGCGCTGAAGTACTCAAAGACCCTGACAGAACACCTGAAGGTAAGTGCAAAAGAGGAGGGCCCATTTTCGAGGAGATAAAATTGGTGAAGCCTCCCATCCCTACCCCAGAAGTGCCCTCATGGTTTATTTGCCCACAGCAAGGGAAGAGCTGCTGTTTAGGAAGTTAAGTTTGAACTTTCTTGGAATGTTTTTATACCCATGGTAAATGAATGTCTAACTGATTAGAGAGCCTATGTAACCTTCTGCAGCAACTCTTGATAACATTTCAGTAGATGCAGCCCTTTTTTTTTTTATGAAACCTAACTTAAACTTTAAAAAGTCTTTTGTTTTCTTTAACATCCTTTCTTTAGACTGTTATCTTCATTTCCTAAAATACCTTCCTGTATTTGTTTGTGTGTGTGACAGCACCACGTAAATTTCCCTAAAATCCTGCCTGCGAGGTTAAGACCAAGCTCCTTACTCTGGCCTGCAAGGCCCTTAAGGTCTCTCTGTCTCTTGTTACTTATCTTGTATCTTTGCTCCAGCCAAACTGAAATGGGACATCTGCATCCTCTTTTCCACAGCCTTTATATATAGTATAACTTCTCTGCCCTCTCCTCTCCCCTTTGTCTTTTTCCTGCCTCTTCTGTGAAGTCCTCCATAACCACCACCCCAAGCTCTCAGTTAAATAACTTCCTTCTGCTGCACATTTTCAAACAGAAACACACACACACACATTTTGTTCTCAAATTTATAAAGCTTCATAAGATCAGTTCTGGTCCAATGTTATTAAAATATTTGGTACTTCATAAGTAGAGTTGTTTTTTTTTTTTAAATACATTTTATTTTCTTCACAGAATTCTTATAATAATTCTCAAGCTCCATCACCTGGCTTGGGAAGGTAGGTAAATTTTATATAAAATATTATTTGTGAAAAGTGTATTTATATATGTAAAATGGAATGGTTAGGGTCCAATTTCCAAAATTAGAAAGGTGATTATATTTTATATTAAAACCATCTCAAAAGTATTTTTATGTTATCTGTCCTAGAAGTTATAATTTTTTCCCTCTTTATTTTTTTAAAGACTTATTTTTTATTTATTACACATCCTCCCCCCCACCCCCTTTCTGCTTGTTCTTGCTGTGTTCATTCTTGCGTTCTTCCATGTCTGCTTGTCGTGTCCCACCCCGGCCCCGGTGCGGCGACTCACCTGCCTGCTCGCGGGGGCTTGCCCTGCCCATGGTGGCTTGCCTTCTCAAGGCGGTCTGCCTGCTTGAGGAGGCCCCGGGAACTGAACCCGGGGCCTCCTATGTGGTAAACCAGCGCCCTACCAACTGGGCTACAGCCGGCCCCTCTCTTTATTTTTTTTAAGTTAAAAGGATAAATGAACTTAATCTTATAAAAATTAGAGATGGGACATTTCACCTGCAAAAATCTGAGTTTTTCAGTGTACTAAGTGAAATAAGCCAGACACAAAAGAACAGATCAATATATGATTCCTCTTAAATATCTAGAATGAGCAAATTCATAGAGACAGAACGTAGAGGTTACCAGGGAATGGGGAGAAGGGGCAATGGGATGTTACTATGCTTAATAAGAGTACTGAGTTTCTGTTTGGGGTGATGAAAAAAATTTGGTGATGGATGGTGGTGAAGGTGGCACATTTTAATTGTAATTGATGCCATTAATTGTTCAGCTAAAAATGGTTGTTAAGACAGCAAATTTTGGTAAAAGCTGCCACAGGCAGGGCAAAGCCACCACAGGCAGAGCGGAGCTGCCTGCGAGCAGAGTGGAGCCGCCCATGGGCAGGGCAGAGCTATCCGTAAGCGGGGCAAGCCGCCCGTGAGTGTGCAAGGCCACCGCTCACTGGTGAAGCTGACTCAGCGCGTCACCGCAGCGGGGGGAGGAGGGGCAGGAGACAAAAAGCAGAAAATAAAAAATAAATCTAAAAAAAAAATTATTAAAAAAAGACAGCAAATTTTGTCATATATATCTTACCACGATAAATTTTTTTTAAATCTGAGTTTTCTACAAGAATACCTTGACCTTTCTCATGATTTCCATAATAACTTGGGTTTTATAACTGTGCGATTATTTTTATGAGAATTTGATAAGAGAGGCATGATTGTAATTTCTCTGCCGTCCCACATCACCCTGTTCCACTCACCCCTAAAAGAAAAAAACACCTTCGAACATTTTTTATTTTGTAAGTTTATCTGTTAAATTATTGTGTTTATGTGAATTGACATTCTGTCTTTCCCCATTATGTGGTGTTTTCATAACCAAATTTATAGTACTAAAAGAGAACAGGCAAAAGATTCTTCATAGCTTCCCCCCCCCACTTTTGTTCAATTTCCTTTTTTAAAAAAAAATATGGTTATGGCCTTTGACATTTCCACAAATTTTAGTACTCTTGAAATGAATCTGCCAGATAGCAACATGTGTTTTTTAAAAAATATTTAGTTAATTAGCAAGAAGCCTGAGATCATTGCAGTTGATTTGAAAGCTGTTAGCTTTGTAAACTTTGAATTACTTGGTTACACTAGGAAAGTGCCAGAAATTATGGATGTCAAAATGTCCCAGGGAGTGGATGTGGCTCAAGCCATTGAGTGCCTGCCTGCCATGAGAGTCCCTGGGTTTGGTTCTTGGCGCCTCCTGAAAAAAACAAAAACAAACAACAAGCAAAACAAACAAATAAACCAACTCACGGAAGCTGATGTGGCTCAGTGGTTGAACACCGGCTTACCACATATGAGGTCCTGGGTTCATTCCCCGGTCCCTGGTACCTCAAAAAGTAAAATAGGATAAAATAGAACAGAATATTTCCATCCGCAGTCACAATTTTGGGGGTTAATTGTTAACTCTTCCCACCCTTGTATGAAACAATTTGAAAAATGCATAGTTAAATGCTTGAATAGATGGAAAGTATGTTGTCCTGGACAGGAGGAGATCTGGTTTCTAAGTCTTAAACAGTTACTGACAAGATGTGCAACTTTGGTTATTTCCCATCTCTTGTTCTGTTGCCATTCATTAAAACAAAGAGTCTGATGTGATCATCATTCACAATGGCCTTTAGGGAGGTAAATACTTAATCAGAAGAAATTGTACTTCTCTGGGAATCCTTTTAGTTTAAAAGAATATTTCAAATTTAAAGGCCTTCGTATAAGAAGAACCAGTACTACTATGATTTCATAATTTTCACCATATCCATATGAGCAAGCTTCCTGTTTCTCTGTGTGTAGCAAAGCTGTTGGGATGCCTTCCCCTGTTTCTCCAAAGCTGTCGCCAGGCAATTCAGGAAATTATTCTTCTGGGGCCAGTAGTGCTTCAGCAAGTGGCTCTTCAGTGACCATTCCACAGAGGATCCACCAGATGGCAGCCAGCTATGTTCAGGTTACATCCAACTTCCTCTATGCCACTGAAATTTGGGACCAAGCTGAACAACTCTCCAAAGAGCAAAAAGGTAGGTAGGTCTCTGGAAAAACTTTGATTGAGGGATGGAATTGGTAAAAGGAACTTTTATGTTCTAATTAAATAAGTGTCTGATCCATATTTAATTTATGATTTAGTGTAGAGTCAGTGATAATCCGATGGCTAATATCTGTTGCTTAGTAGTAATACTGAATGTACCTGAATTTTGCAAAAAACTATGACACTGGTAACACAGGAACTAAACTAAAAATAGTTCATGATCTAAGACAAAATATGCCTCTATTCTGACACATTAAATGCAGCTCATATTATACTATAAAAGTAAACAAATAAATGTTCTCTAGTATTGTTAACAGTAAATTTGACTATAGCTGTAGGATTATATCCAGATATCTTGTACACCTGAAGTGGTTTTTTTTTTTTAATAAGAAGCATGTACATACTGGATTTTTAAGTATATTGAAAGAGACTTATGTGACTAAGGAGACTTTGAAATGAATAGATTTCTTGGCATTCTTTAAAATTAGGTCACTTGAACCTTAAGTTTATTATCTCCCAATCTAAGGATCTTGAGAATTATATAGTATTTAAAGACCTTAGGGGGAAGAGTACTGTTGAAATACCATGCTTTTTAGTAGATGTTATTAGCAACTATGTGTATGTAGCATCTATGTAGATAGATCATTTTTAGAGAAACACTAAAATAGCCAACCAATCAAGCATACTTTTGTCACAGAGTTAATTTAAATACTTACAATATGACCAGATTATCAGATGGAAATAAAAGATTCTTTTCATTGGGGTAATGGTGAGTGGTTATGGTGATAGAAAGGTAGAAAAGGAGCCCCAACATTTATATAAAGCTTTATTTTTAAAAACTTAATTGGTTCCTAATTTTTTTTAAATGTCAGTACTGATCAGAAAAAGTTAGAGAGCTGACATTCATCTTAGTGTCCCCTACTTTCTATTCTTCTCCCTGATACCGGTTTTCTAGCCTCTTTTTTCTTTCTTCCTTTCTTTTCTCTTTTTCCTTTTTTCTTATTTGTTTGTTATGGGAATTTTCAAGCATAGACAAAGGAAAGAGAAGATATAATGAACCTCATATACCTTTCACTCACCTTCAGCTTCAGCAACACATTTTGCCAGTCTTGTTTTGGCTATTACCCATATACCCATACTTTTTCCCCCCTGTAATACTTTAAAGCAAGTACCAGATATCATAACATTTCACCTGCATCCTTTGGTATGCATCTTTAAGTATTAAGGACTTTTCAAAAACATAACCACCATACCTTTATCGCAGCTATCAAAATTAATAACTCCTTTATGTCATATAATACCTAGTCTATACACAGTAGGATTTATTCCAAACAGTGCCCAAGCAAAGTCTATACATTGCATTTCATTGATAAATCTCTTAAGTATCTTTTATTTTGCAACAATCCTACCTTCCTCTCTTCCACTTTCATTTGAGGCAATGCCATTGATGTCAGGGGGAAACTGGGTTGTAGAGTGTGTCATATTCTAGATTTGACTGATGATTTCCTTATGGTAGAATTTAACTTGTTTTTCTGTCCCCCTTTTTACTGTATACTGGTATTATATCCTGAGACTTGATTAGATTCAAGTTCACTATTTTAGATAAGAATATTTCATAGATCGTGCTCTGAATTTCCTGTTGCGTCATGTTAGGAGACATATAATAGTTATTCCTTTTTCAGTGATATTAAGTTTGATTAGTAGAGAAGCAGATGTGGCTCAAGCAATTAAGTTCCCACCTACCACTTGGGAGGTCCTGGGTTCGGTTCCTGGTGCCTCCTGGAGAGACGAGGAAGACAGCAACGTGGTGCAATGGGCAGGCGCAGCGAGCTCACGCAACAAGGAGATACAAAGAGGAAAGACAAAAAGAGACACAACAAAGCAGGGAGCTGAGGTGGCTCAAGCGACTGAGCGCCTCTCTCCCACATGGGAGATCCCAGGTTCGGTTCCCAGTGCCTCCTAAAGAGAAGACGAGCAGACAGAGAGAGTAGACAGTGAGCGCAAAACTACGAGGCAGGCGGGATAAATAAATAAAATCTTTAAAAAGTAAGCAAAGTATTAAAAAAAAAAAAAAAGGCTGATGAGTAGATTCAGGTGTTGCAGCTTGATCAGTTTGATGTACGATTCCCTATTGAACTTTTTTTAAATAAAGCAGTTTTATTGAGATATATCCACACTCAATGGCTGTATGGTGTGTACAATCAGTGGCTCTGAGTATAATCACAGAATTGTGCATTTAACATTTTTGGCATCCATTGATAATCATTGCCTAGATTCATTGTTTCATTAGGAAATAGAAATTTCATTAGAAGTTTTCTATTCTGACATTCCTTCTGCATTTAATAGCTGGAATTCTATAAAGAAGAGCCTTCCCTCCTTGACTGTTTAGTTACCTCTTGCCTTGTTTGAATAGACTAAAATCTTTATCATGGGAATGATTCCTATTTCTCTGCATTTCTAAAATCCCTTTTTTTATTGTCTGATCCTGCATCCCCAAATTGCATAGTACAATTATAAAAATGTTCTTTCAGAATTATAACAAATATACTACACTACTGGCAAGGTGTTAATAATAGGGTGGTATATTGGAAGAAAAAAAGTAATACACCTTAATGTAAACTGTAGACTGTAGTTAATACTAAAATTATAATATTTTTTCATCAACTGTAACAAAGGTACCACACTAATGCAAAGTGTTAATAATAGGGGAGAGGATATATGGGAATGCTGTATTTTTTTACATGATTTTTCTGTAAACCTATAATTTCTCTAGTTAAATTTTCTTTTTAATTGCATGGGGGTGAAATCTTAGGATACTGTCATCCCCTCTTCTTTACACCCCTTCACATGCCTTCTTGCCTATATTTGTTCACATAGGAAGAATCTTTTTCTTTCCATCCCTTAAATATTTAAACTACTGTTTAAAAAACATGGGATTTAATTTATTAATCGTATATGGCAAATTATTACAGCAGAAAGATTGGACACATGCTGTCATAAGTAATCTCCTAGGGGCTCTTATGGGGAAACATGCACCCCCAAAAATTTTTTTTTAATGAAAAAACCACCTCCCTTTTTGTACAATTTGCTTCAATACAAAAACAGTACACAGACCATGTTTTGAATATAGTACATTATTACAGTAAGTCTCTATTTAATAATGTTTTACTACATAATAGCAATTTATAATTTCCATCAGGGGAATTCTGCTTTTGTGTAATAATACTTAAATTCTAAATATATAGTCTGTATAAAATATACTTGACTTGGAAGGGAGGGAGGGACCTGAGAGACTGTGGGATGGTTTGCTCTAAAATATGGATAGTAATAATTTTAATGGGGGGGAGAGTGTTTTTTACTTTAAATGTTACTTTATAGGCTGGACTCAAGATTTTAAAACAGTGATTCAAAGATATGTATCATTTAATGATGTTTTTTATTTTCTAGAATTCTTTGCTGAACTGGATAAAGTAATGGGCCCTCTCATCTTTAATGCAAGCATCATGACAGACCTAGTCCGTTACACCCGGCAGGGATTACACTGGCTTCGCCAGGATGCCAAGTTAATATCTTGAACTGAACACATTCTCGTTGCCTCTGATTTTCTCCACAACACTGTGTCACATCACGAAGGAAAACTGCCATAACATGCCACCTAGTCGACACTAAGAATGAGGAATGGTTTTCTCCTCCCCTGGTTCATGTGTTGTTTTATTATAGCCCAAAACCATCATGTCAGTTGACCCCTTCAGTATTCCCAATATGAAAAAAATTATTTAAATACTTTAAAATCTACAACACATTGATAAGATGGTTTCACTGATCTGTATGTAATAAGATTGAAATTCCAGTTGCAATTCATAACTAATCAATCTAAATTTTATATTTATTTTAATGTTTTAAGTTCTCGGATTGGGGCTAGTTTAAAAAACAGTTATTTCTACCTATAAGCTTGTTTAATCTGTTGAATATTTAGCATAACTTTAATGTAGGTGTTTTTATTTATATACCTTGTGAGCTTTGTTACTTAATGTCTTTTTGTGGTCACTCTTGTAAAAGGGTAACAGTTGGTTCATCTAAAGTATGGACATGTTCTTTATACACCTACTACCTGATATTATTTCATATCTTAACTTCAGAATTTCTACTTAGGGTTAAAGATATTCTTCTACACATGAAAAATCACTTAAATATGAGAAAATAGCATTCTACATGAATGAGAGATTGAAATGTGTCTGATTTGGTATACATTTTTTCAAGAACTGTGAACATGTGTTAACACTATAGCACTCACAAGGTGACTTTAACTTGCATTTAATGCATTACAGATGTGGGCAAGCAAACTTTCTAGGAGAAGTATATCAGGCAAAGGTTTCGTAAAAGGACAATCTTGGACTTAATCAATTTTATTAAATCTATATGTTCTTTTTTGTTGCTAGTTATTTGACAGTTGAAACAATGTGTTGTTGTTGAAATAAGGGTAACCCAATTCCTGAGGGTTGCTGCCTGTATTGCTAATTGATAATGTTTCAAGGTTTATTTTTCCCCATACTAGTTTGTGATGCTCTGATGAGCATGCAGTGACTGATGTAGGAATGGGCTAGAACTTTGGTGTGTGTGCTTTTGCTATACAATTTATATAGTTCTAATGCCTGATTAAGAGATGATGAATTTCTCTTTTTAAACCTACCTTGTCTTTACTCCCTTTATATTATGAAGGTCTCCATGAATGGTGTATGTTTCTGATGGGAGCAGAATATTCACACTAGAAAAGTACCTAACTTGGTTCAATGTGAGCTCTTTTGGAATGGGGACAGAAGCAGGGGTAGAGTTTAAGAATCTAGCTCTGTAAGAGTTATATATCAAAGTACTTTTCCCTACAAGGTGCATATTTAGGAGTCAAAGGTGAGAAATGTACTCTATGCTTTGTTTTTAGTGCCCCTATCATGTCTGGTGTGCCTTAAATCTTACCTTTAGATGAAGACTCTGTGGATTGTTTACAGATGAAGTTTTACACTAGGACCAGGTCGTCCACACATGATTGGTCTTCTGCAGTAATCATGTTAAATTTTATTTCCTTTTAAATCTTCCTTTACAGTCACATAAAGATGAATTCTTTCAGAAAAGCTAATACTTTGGTACATGACCTAGTCTAACCTGTTGGGTAATGCTGCTTCAAAAATTAATTTGTCCTTATCCCCATTCCAAATATGAATCCATCCAATCAACAGAAAGGATTGCCTGCTATTTATAGATGATTGCCAAGGCTCTTAAATGGGAAATGGAAAGAAAGGGATAGAAAATCCCTGTGTCGAATGGTGCAGTGAATCCTGTGTTTGGGTCTCTTTTACCCTTATTTCTGAAGCTAGTGAACTTTCATTGTCCTATGGCTTTATATTTTTAGAACTTCTTTACATTTTGTACGTTGAGTTGTATTTTACATATCATTGAAGAGTAAAGTCTACAAATTGTGTTGAATTTAACTTTTTCCCTTGGAGAAATTGTCTCTGATACCTTTCTCAATGACTCTTACTGTGTGTTTTAGCAACAGTTTCCCTTAAGAGGAAACCTTCTCATAGATCATGTTCGTTATTTAGTAAGAAACTTGCCACTGTTAATCAAGTAGATGTATGTCCTGTCCTTCTCTGATTTCTCTGACCCTGATTCCTTAATTGGTAGTGATGTCTTAGAAATGGAAAAAGTGTCTGCTGGGCTTTTAGACTTTCAGCAACAACCGTGAGTGGGCGCCTCTGAGTCCAGTGTATTATGGACTCTTGTGTGTCCCGAAAGGCAGCAGGAGTATTTCTGGGGTCCCACTGATATTTTGTTCAAGCAGAATTTGCTGCATGTTTTATGGTGCTGTTTTAAGATGTCCTCTCTTTAAAACTGTGTTAATTCTTGGAGAATGACTCAAGATTTTCATTGTGGAGGGTAATGGGCAATGGATCAAAATTTCATCCTAAATAATTGAATTTGAAATGCCATAGTCTGTGGAAATACCACTCCCTCTCATCCAGGTCCGTTCTTCACAAATGTTCTGTGTGTTCTACTCCAGCACATGTTTTATAATCCTTTACAGGTGACCATTCCTCCCTCCTCAATAGGTGTCTTCAGTGTTTTCTAACCATTGAAAGCTGAATTTGACAAGTGGCTAAAAACTTTAGTCTGAGACTTATACTTAATACATAGTTGATTATAGAAATAGCAACTATTTTTAAAATTACTCTGTTGACCGCTCTTTAAGACCGCACTTGTATGCCCAGAGGCAGCAGCTTACAACATCGGACTCTTCACAGGCCACCAACACAGATTGTGGTGGATAAAGTTGTCACATGGTAGTTTTGCCCAGCCTGGGCTGGGCTGCAGGGAGCCCTCCGCTCCAGGTGATTCAAGTTTCCCCAGCCCAGCCCTGGCTCTGGCCCAGTTCTTGCCTCAGTGCTACCTTTTCTGGACAAGTAGCCAAGAAGTGACTTTATAAGCAGAGAGTACTGACATGTTCAGACGTATTTACAGCTCTAGCTGCTGAAGAATGGAGAAGGTTGACAAGCACTGATTTCATTCTCCAGTTTAAAAGCAAAAGCAATCTAGAGTAAATGTGTGCACACGTGTGCTTCTTGGGAGCAGCTCTTGCACTGAAGGATCCATAGGCCTCTGGGCTACACTTTGAATGACACACTTGTGGCTTTATTAAATTCACTGTTCTTTTTGTTGTTTGTATCTTTCATTAAGGAATGGTTTAATCAGATTAGATCAGACAGCATCATTTTGTATTTAAAGACAGAAACTTTGGGAAATTAACTTTTAATGAAAGAGCTTGCATTGTGAAGTGCAAGAACCTAGAAGAGACACCTGTTAAAAATGGAAGTTCTGGCTCTCTGGAGGCCGGCCAGCATTCTGTGGAGTTGGAAGAAGCCAAGTGGTCACTCCAATCAGTGATGCCTAATTGTGTAGAGGAAGGGTATGCTGTGTACTCTTCTAGGTGTGAGGATATGCAACTTCGGATTTTAAAATTATGTACACATACACACTTTATATATATGTATGTATGTATGTATGTATGTATGGAAACATGAATTAGTTTGTCAAAAACGTGTGTGTTTAGTATTTTAGCTTAGTGCAACTATTTCCACATTATTTATTACATTGATCTAAGACACTTTCTTGTTGACACCTTGAATTTAATGTTCAAGGGTGCAATGTGTATTCCTTTAGATGTTAAATCTTAATTGCTATGATTTGTAGTAACTTTTAAAATATATTCGAGCCCCACTGTAGTTTAGTGGGGGCTCTCACAGGGTGGGAAGGAGTTTAATTTTCCAGTTGTTATTTGAACAAAATGGCCTGAATATGCGTTTTTAATTATAGGGCCGTAAAGAGCATCTCTGGGGATGACTGGCTGATTTAGGCAGAGTGTGATGATATTTAAAAAAAAAAAAAACAACAAAAAACCTAAGTAACGTGGGGAGCAAAGCATTTCAAATTCTTCTAGACTCCTGTAACTCTTATTTCCTAATTAAGTGGAACACAGATTTCATTTCACCTTCATGTATTAATGTGTTAGATTTTTTCCAGTAATAAATAATATTACCCATCTAAGGTTGCTATTCAGTAAAATAAATAGAAGGTATAACTAACACTAACTTTTGAATTACTTGGAATATGTGGTGGAAAAACCATATTTGCCATGTTTGTGAGCATATCTTTCATATAGTCACTAATGGAAAAATTGAGTTCAGACCTCCCTGTACTCTAGAGCCAAGCTAGCAAGTGACAGGAAGTTGTTGATAGTTGTTATTAGTTGGTAAAAATGGATGCTGTTCTATCAGACTCCTATACAAATGAACCCCATGGCTCATTAAAAAGAAATTTTTGTTTCCAGGAAAGTGAATGGAAAGAATATTAAAATCTCACCTTTTTCATAGAATTTGGTTACAGAATCTCAAGGAATTAGGGTTAGGGTTAAACCAAGTCATAAAGATCTTCAAGCATCCTAAAATAGCAGCCTACATAATCATCATGTAATGAAGTTGATTTTTAAGAGTGTCAGCATTGACCTGTCCTTGCCACCATTGCTCAGCTAAGCATAAATTGCCTTTCTTAAAAAGAAGCAACGAAGCCCTTCAAATGAGCATGGAAAGCTCCCTCCCAGGAATTTTAGTAATATTCAGTTTTGACCTCTTACTGCTTCCACATGGGGTTTCTTTTCAGCTTTTAACCATTGGAATTTTCTACCTGCTGTGTTCTCTCTAAAAATATCTACTTGTAAATGCTGCCTTTCAGATAATGCCATAATTATCTATACTGTTGAGTTTGTTGGTGGTGTTTAAGAATTGTCCCCATCTTATAACTTTATGCACACACCTAGCAAATCATTGACATGAGCATTCATCAGTACTGGGGTTTGGGTGGGGTTGGGGTGGGGAAAGGCTCACCAACAGAGCTGGCTTAATTGGTGGCAATGCCTAAAAAGGCACCACCTTTGAGGACCAGAAATGCAGTTGATAAGCACAGTTATGAAAATTTCTATCTAGCCTCCGTTTTGAAAGGTTTTAAGAAATTTTGTATATGGAGGGTGGAAATGCTTATATATTTATTGTAAGTCCTTTTATTTGAAATTAAAAATTATTTGGTGAATAATGGTTTGATATTTGGGGAGGGTTTTGAAGGGGAAGTTATGCCACTGATAAATTAAAAGCCTTGTTGATTCTGCAGAAAGGTACTGTTAGTGACTGATAGGATGCCTTTGTTTTGTACATGATCCAAATCTTTGTTTTACATTTCTTTTATCCAAAATATTTAGGCATCTGACATTTTCAACCAAAATTTCAATTTGTATACTGTGATTTTTATTTGTTGCAATACATTAAAATTTCAGAGGTACTTTGGGGCTCAGAAGCTAGGATTTCTAAGTCAGTATGTGCATTTCACACAATAAAGCTGTTAATGGTGAGCAAAGTATTATATACTAACTAGATTTTTCCACATCTGTATAATATATGTATTTTGTGGTATTGAGATTATAGAAAGTTTAGAGTGTCAAACATGCGTTTAATGTGTATTTTTAAACAAATTTATGGCAATTAAAATATTTGGAGACAAGGGTATCACATTTCAATTTGTAAAGATCTTTTTAACTCAACTATGTCATTAAGATGCTTTGTATAATGCCAAACCATAGCTGGAGAAACTAAGTTTAATAAATATCAAATAGATTTTCTGTATTAAAGCCTATAAACACTGTGCTCTTTATACTTCTTCAACTCTTACTTTGCCCATTTTATGTCATTTCTGACTAGAGAAATTCTCTCTGCTCCAGCAAAAATTTCAAACAAATCCTTTTTCTTGGTGGGATGGGCTTTTATGGTTTTATTACACTAGATTTTTCTTCCAGTTCTGCTTTATACGCAGACAGTCATAGAGAGACATGGGCACGTCATTAGGTGGCAAGTGCCAAAATCCATTTTTAACACCGCACTGAAGATTTTCTTACACAAAGAGTGAAGGGCTAGAATCCAGAGCCACAACTTATGAAATCGTCAAGGCTGAGTTACAAAGCTGTTGCTAAATGTTTGCCTTTAACCTGCCATTGTGTTAATATATTTCTTGAAACAAATACGTTAACTCTCTCCTTTAACTTTCCAGACTGAGAAGATAACACATCATTATTAGACAATGCTGTTTTTTCTATAATGTCCAGAAGTGAATCTTTCCTCCCCTCAAAATCTTGAATTCCAGACTACCAGTATTTAGATTTGAAACATTTAATAGTATACATATAAAAATAAATTCTAAATTGAAATGTTTAGTCATGCTTATCCATATATTAACATTCTAAGAAGAAACAGACCATTTAAAGCATACATCTCTCTTTAAATATTAAAAATACAAGATTCCTTCACTTATGTATCTCCAGCCAAAATGCAGTTAGTCGGTATTGGATAGAACGGAGCATCGTTGTAGGTGAGGGCTATCCTCTCTTCCCCTGGTTTGTACATCATTCCTGGGCCACACTTAGGGAACAGCGTCTTTTTCTGAGGGTGAAAGGGTTTTTTAAAGAAAAAGTTTCAGCAATGCTC
>PVKH010023224.1:0-13904 GCA_004027955.1 Chaetophractus vellerosus
AGAAATACTGTGATCTGCCAAGAAGCCCCAGCTGGTGGGACAAAGCCAATGTCTTATGCCTGGTCAAGATCTTGGTTCAGAGGCCCTGCCTCAGCAGAGCCTGGAGACAAGTTCTCAGTTTTGATCCCCATCACCAAGTAGGCTACTCAGGTGATAAGAAGTTAGCTTTCAGTCTACTTTGGTTGGCTTTTCTCCCTGCTCTGTGCTTTGGCGTTTCAGAATGAAGGTTTCAGCAACTGCATGTGGGGAGGTAGTGGCAAAGTGGCTACAGTGTGATGCAGTTTTAATAAAAATTTTATTACACAGCCATAATGTAATCGACACTTCTCCAAAGCCAAATGATACTAAATACAGATCTACATGGTGGATCAGAATGACTCCAGCAAATTATATGGATTCTATAATTTCAGGTCTTTTAAAACCAGAAAGAAAAAAGAAAAAAGTCCAAGTTCATCGTGATAGGAGAGGTCCCAGCAGCCTCCAGGACCATGCTGGAGTCCAGGTAATGTTTAACAGTCTGTGATTCCACATTTACACAATAGAATAGTCTATAAAGAGTTTTGGTCAATGGACTATTCAAGTAAATATGATTTTAGTAAGTCCATAACCACTCCTTTGCCCAACTGAACTGTGTCACAGCTACCATTTAGCTGTGTTACAGTCATATTAGTCAATTTTACAGTCACAATATTTCTTTAAAACCATCCATTGCTGCTTTTTTTAAAAAATAAAAAAATGTAAACTAAGTTAAAGCAACACTGAGGCTCTACTAAATCCAGAAGAGTTACCAAGTTCATTTTTATGTTTAAATACAACTTAACTCCGTGATTCCCCATCATCCCCCTTCCTTACACAAAAGTAGGATGAAGTCTAAAGCAGAACTTCTAGATTCCTCTCCCTCTTGTGTGAATCAGCAGCTCTCAGCTGTTTCTTTAGCTTAGTTCTTGGTATATATAGTCAGCTGTACTTTGTTCTGAAAAGATTTGTTAAATGCCACTTTTATTTACACTTGGAGCTTTACACCTGAGAATGATTATCAAGCAGTCAGCTTATCTCTTTTCAAACATTTCATAAAGACATACACACCTCTTTGCTGGCTTCACCCTAGCTGCACAACCATATATATGCTTACCATATATATATGTATACACACACAAAACTGCCCATGCTTGTAACATCTGCAACCTAAATCTCTTTATGTTCGTTCTCTCCACATTCATGTTGAAAACTTTCTCTTAAAAACAAAACATTATTCCTGTGAAAGGAGCAAAACAGAATCACTAGGAATAGACAGGTCCACTGGGTGGGAAAAAGACACATACTATGTCCAGCCAAGAAGCTGATGGTTGTGCTCATGGGATGAGCAAGATACCATCACTGCCCTCCCTGGTACCTAGCCTTAGGCTTCTCTCCCACTTGCTATGACACAACCTCCAAGGCAGGGGGGTAAACTGGGAAATTTTCTCCAAAGCAGGGAGGTAAAAGGGAAGAGGAGGTTGGGGAGGGGAGTTACACAGCTACAGCAGTCAGGCCTGTTTAGTAAGAAGAATCACATTTAATAAGTTTCTTTCTTGCAGTTTCAGATGCTCAAATACAGCTGAAAAAAATCTGAAACAGCTATAGACCCAAGACAGACTGATAAAAAGAGTACTGCATTTTAAAAAAATGATAAAAAAATCCACACACTTACACACACACACACACACACACGCTCGCTCTCTCAAATAGACATCCCTCCCCCCCAAATGTACACTTTTGGAAACTAAATCAGTTTTGAAAACTTCTCTTCTACAGAGATGGGAAGAAGAGAAAGATAAAGAGGCGAGAGGAAGGACTGAAGGTACCCAGTTCCCACTCCCACCACAAGGGTCAGGTGCCAAATGTTCAATGGTTGGATCCAAGGCAGTAAGACTGCCCAGTGTTGCTGCTATTGCCACCAGGGGCTCCAGCAAGAATCCCAGCTCCACAGTAATACTGAACACGTGTAGAGTGGCCAATGAACTGTGCTGGTTGGGAAAAAAAAAAAAAAAAGGCAAACAAATCTAAAGACATGGATAAAACCCAAGAGAGCCCAGATCCACAGTGGGTCAGGCTCAGGGGGGCTTGGTGGGAGATGGTGCAGACAAGGGAGGTCTATACAGCAAATGGTTTATATTACAGATGACTGGCAGTTTAAGAGTCTCTTCCCAGTTCTACTGCTGCTCCAGCCCAAAGAGGGCAAATCAAGGAAGGGAGGAAAGGTGGGACACTGTGATAGGGCATGCAGGGTCAGAAGCAGCAGGCTGGGTGTGCTCAAATAAGCCCTCGTCGTTTTTTGTAGTCTTCCAAGTTCAGAGATCTCCTTGGAGCCCCATCCTTGGCTGGTGGAGCCTTGGAGGTGATAGCCAAAGCCTTTGACTCTATGGGAAAGAAGAGCAAATTGGCATCCGAGGTACCTACAATGTCTTTTAGTCTTGTGCTTCACTCCCTCAGGTAGCCTTACTGAATGTTTCTGTCCTCTCTCAAAATACACCTGCAGCCTGTCTTACCCTGGCTTCTAAACAATGATGAATTGACACCCCCATCTCTTCCCTAAAATCAGGCCTCCTTGCTGGTCTAGAGAGCCATCTAGTCCTTGACCACCCCTATTCCATCCTCACCTACCTGAGCTGGGAACTTGTAAATCAATCTTCACATCAAAATCATGCACTTTGAACAGATCTTCTGAGAGGTCACTGGCTGACTTAGAATTCATATCTTTATCCTTTCCCTGACCCTGCAAGGCAAAGAAGAATACTTATAAGAGCATAAATGCAAGTGGACTTCAAGACAGAGAAGTTACTAATGGTAAAAGCTCTTCTTCAATTTCATTAAAGGGCCCGGCTAGATAGCTCAGTGGATAAAGAGCTCGCCGGTGTACCACATGGGAGGCCCCGGGTTCGGTTCCCGGGGACCTCTCCGAGCGGGCAGACGGCCTTGAGAAAGGCAAGCCGCCGTGGGCAAGGCAAAAAGCCGCCACGGGCAGGGCGGAGCCCCCACGGGCATGGCAAAGTCACCCGTGAAAAAGCGGAGCTGCCGCCTGCGAACCCCCGTGGAAGCCGGCAGCCCTCAAAAACATGGAGGACTGCTGCCCGCAAAACATAGAGTGGAGCCGCCCGTGGGAACGGAATGGAGCCACCCTCGAACGGAACGAGCCACCGCCGTGGAGGGCCAACTCGGCGCGTCCCCGCGGGGACGGGGGGAGACAAGAAGCAGACATAGAAAAACACGGAAGAATGGACACACAGCGAGAGCAAGCAGAAAGGGGGGGGGAGATATGTAATAAATAATAAATAAATCTTAAAAAAAAAAAAAAAAAATTTCATTAAATCTTCCTTCTAAGGCTGTTTCCTGATTCTCCCAGAAGGAGGACAGGAGAGGCCATGGACAGAAGTTTCTTTGCAAAGAGGTGAGGGAAGGCCCATGTCTGTGGGATGAGGGTAGAAAGGGTAACTTTATGAAAACAAGCGATCTTCTGATCCAAGATTTCAGGAATTCCTGGGATAGTTTGAAAAGTCCTAACTTAGGGAGAAAACTGCTTCTAATTGGGCAGTTTTTCTCTAACATTTTAGTTTCAAAGAGCTTTCACTTTCACAACCACTTGATTCTCAAATGTCATCTGTTCCTCCTAACTACCCTGTGAGGTTGGTAAGTATAGAGTATTGTCTCCAATTTACAGATGAAACTGGATAACAGGAGGGCCTGAAGTCACCTAAGGCCACAGCCAAGGCCCTATTAGATTAGATTTAGATTTAGAATTTAGGTCACTTGACCAAAATACAGGAGCTGCTTATTAGATGAGTAGATAATTGAGATGGAGAAAAGACTGCAGGACCATGTTCTTCCAGGTGAGAAAATCAAGCTCAAATTGCAGCGCGCTTGCTCTGGTGTCCTGGCCAGCAGCCTGGCTCAGCAGGCCCTGGGTGATACTGCACTTGCCTTGCTCATCTCCTTTGGGGCATCTGGTAATACTCCAGAACCATATTTTGCATTCAGCTGGGCCAAGATGGCAGCTTGAACAGCTGGGTCTCTGGACTGAGAGAGAAAATAAGTTATTTTAGAGACTGTTCAGCACTCACATAGTCCTACTGTCAGTTCTTTCCTACCTACCACCATTATCACAAGCACTGCAGTGGATTGGACTAATCAGCTTGGTGCGGTTTTCCCAAAGGCAGCAAAAAAGGCAACTAAAGCTTTAAAGCCAAGCCTCACCAGGCCCTAGCTAGGTTATACAGGCTACACACTACTACTGTCTGCTGCACTGGTGTACCCACCCTGGTACAGAGGATTTAGCCAACAGGCTTTTACAAATCCATACCAGGTTTTCATTGACTATATACCCAATAACAGGAAAAAAAAAAAAAAAAAAAGGAAGTATCCAGACCCAAGAGCTTGAGGCAAGCAAATCCCAGCTAAGATGATATCATCATCAGCATCATCATCATCTGAGGTACTGGACCTGGGGCTTGGACCCGGGACTTCATGTGGGAAGCCGGCGCTCAACCACTGAGCCACATCGGCTCCCCTGAGTCAGTTCTTCTGTTTGTTTTACTTGTTCCTTTGTTTTTGTTTTTGTTTTAAGGAAGCACCAGGAACTGAACCTGGGACCTCCCCTGTGGGAAGCAGGCGCTCAACTGCTTGAGCCACATCTGCTCTCGACATTATTTTTAACTGCTTTTTTTTTCTCTTTTTAAATATATCCCCCCTTTCTGTTTGTTCTTGCTGTGTTCATTTTGCGTTCTTCTGTGTCTGCTTGTCTCCCCCCCGTTGCGGCGACCCGCTGAGTCAGCTCACCACGCGGCGGCCTTGCCTGCTCGCAGGCGGCTTGCTCTGCCCGTAGCGGCTTTGCCCTGCCCACGGCGGCTTGCCTTCTCAAGGCGGTCTGCCCACTCAAGGAGGCCCGGGAACCGAACCCGGGGCCTCCCTTGTGGTAAACCAGTGCCCTACCAATTGAGCTACAGCTGGTCCCTTAACTGCTTTATTAATCTCCTAATGGAACTCATTTTATGTCCCAGAATCTGAGTCTTGACTAAAAATGTCCTCTTTAGGCACTCACGTTAGAAACGATGGTAGGTTTACACTGCCGCCTGGTAAAGGGATCCATCTGTTGATTTTTCATGTTGTGACTTTCAGCCTGAAACAGAAAGCATGCAATATAGAACTGTATCTCATTTTCCCCTCCTGTCATTCACCAAAAGCTTGTATCTAAATAACAGTCCCTGCAAGGCAATGAAAAAAATTAAATGTTATTCTTCATCCTTTCCCCTTAAAAAACATGAGCAGATATGGGAGAAACAATCAAAAGAACTGAAAACAGAAATTGATAAAAATGAATAACTGTGGAGTAGAGTCTAAAGGTTGGGGCTGAGTAAGACAGGGCAGAAGACTGCTGCTTTTCATTACAAATTAGTAAATAAATTATATGGGTGTATTTATGCATACAGAGAGTATATGTAGGCTAAATGTACATGTCACTTTAATAATTAAAAAAATGAACTTGAGGAGGATGTAAAAAAGATATGACATTATTTTATTAATTAAAAAATTTTCTAGCAATCCAGTTAAAGTTGTCTTACTCACCACAAGGGCCTTCTCAGACTCCACGATGTTCCACTCCCGGTTCCGTTGGTTGATGTAACTGTGGTGTGTGTAAGAGGGATGAGTCAGCGGGCTGTGAAAGGAGGGAGGGAACCACTGCCCCTTGACCCCAGAGATACGTGGAGTCAGTCTAGCACAGTGTGCACAAGGCCACACAGGCTTGCCTGATCATTTTGGCCAAAATCTGTGGGCCAAGGATAGGGGTCCAACCAAGACAGGCTCAGTGACACACCTGATGGCAGATATGTTCTTTGTCCGTTGGCGGTCCAGGGCCTCTGCCCGCTCCTCCAGCTCGTTCAGCTGGTCCTGGATTTGTTTGGCCTTGTCCTGATCCCCCAGGTCCTCAGCCATGGCCTGCACACAGAGAGACGTGTGAGTTCTTACCTACAACTGGTTCTACATTAAGTATGCCCTTCTCTCCAGCATAGGCAAGATATTTCATGTGATAAGCAAATGACAGGAGATGTGAAAGAGTACTGAAAAAGCACTTTACAAACACAAGATATAATACCATATCTTTTTTTTTTTAGTTTTGAAAACTAAGTAAAATACATGCTTTATTTACCACTATGTATCTAGACTTACAATCAATGTTAAAACATAGGAATCACTCAGTGGACTCTGAAAATTCTGTCTTCATTAGTTTTGAAATCTAAGTAAAATACATGCTTTAACAAGGTATAATTTTTATTGCAATAGTAACACCTTCCCTTGTTTTCTTGGGTCCTAGTGGCTGTGATATGTAATATTAACCTTAGAACCCAGACCCCATATGGCTAAACTACCGTTAACAATCACCCACCCCATCTGGGCTTGGCAACATCATTTGTCTGTTCAGATCCAGTGCTGAATCCTACCCCAAGGATTCTTATTACATGTAAACTAAAGTGACTAGAAAGTAAGGAGAAAGGAACAAGTAAGATCAGTTCAATTTATAGAAAGGAAATGACCAAGGAAAGCTCCACAGGTGCCAAGGAAACACTTTTTCTTTTTCTTTGTCTAGTTTGTCAGAGGATGAACAAGTTTGATTTCCACATCCCCTTATAGAATATGGAAAGAGGCTTGAGTGCAAGTCCTTACCTTTTCCTTTAGCAGCTGAGTCTTCTTCATAGCATAGTTGGGTGGAGCTTTTCTGAATCTTTCTTTCTCTTTTACAATCTGTACCAGAGAGGAGATACCAGCAGTGAGGTATTTCTAAACTACTTTTGTAGATAGGCTAAGCACCTAGTTAAAAGGGAGCTGTTCTTCCTTAGTAGTGTCATGTCCCAGAGAGAGAGCAAGTTCATACCAAGGGATACTATGCTGCTTCCTGGGTCACAGAGATTCTTCCGGGACAGTCTGAAGGAACATGTGCCAATAAACAGCAGCAGTCCAAGGGCTTGGTACTGAAAGGCTAGCTACTGCCCAAGAGAATTTTACCAAAATGTTTTGGAGAAAGAAAATTCTTCAAAGGCCAAGCCTAGCAGAATATTCATAAATACAGATCCCTAAACCCTGGATATCCTTTAGTCTATGACTTGAAACAAGAATGTATGGAGAACAGCTTAATGAACTACAGATAATAAGGGACACTATCAGTATTCCTTCATTATGTAGTAACAACAAAACCAAAAATGCCATGATATAGGCAAATAAAATAAAATCATGATCTTCTCTAAACACTGGTTCTTGATGAACCTCCAGGCCCTGGGGTACCAGGATTTTCTTACCTCTTCAATGTCCTGATCATTGAATTTATAATTCAGAGCTTCTTTAATAGATAATTCCTTCTTATTGATTTCATCTAGAGTAGGCAACTGCATGCCAGCAGAGAACATCTGGACAAAAACATGATAAAGTGTAATTAATAAGGGATTTTGGAAAGAGACTCAGTGTTTTCACAAACACCTGCTAGCTTGTCTTTAGCCACTCACCGCTTCTTTCCACTTCATGAATTCACTTTCTGTGAATTCCTGGTTTGACACAAACTCTAGGCGGAACACTCGTTGGTCATTGCCATGCCTACAGAAAAAAGAGAGTATCTCCAGGAATGTGCAAACTGAACGAAGCACTGGCAAAGTAACCTACCTGACTGTACTATCTATGTCTGTGGTTCTCAATCCTGGTTACCCCTTTAGAATCATCTGGAAAGATTTATAAAAATTCCAATGCCAAAGCACCACCCTAGATCAAATGAGTCAGAATATCTGTGAGGAGGAACTAAACACTGAAAAAATTTTTAGCCTCCCTCCCCCACCATCTCCCAGGGTGTGCTAAATGGGCAGCCAGGACTGAGGACTACCAAGCTAGTTTTGGAAACCAAAACCAAATGGAAAAGGCACTTTGGTCAATGCTTCAAATGCCAATGTACAATAAAATCCATCACAGTCAATCGGTATCAAGAATTTGCAATATTATGTAGTTATCTGAATGACAAGGAAACTCTATACAGAGGAAGAGCATTGTCTCTCTCCCTGCCATGGCCACTGCCCACCCCAACTATCTCTTTTTAAACAGGGCATAGGAGGGGGGAATGGAGAGAGCAAGGAGACCAAATTAGGCCATGATAGAGCCATGTCTCTCACCTGCTATTCGCTGTATAATCTGGCAAACAACTATTCTATTTCTTCCTATAGAATTTTCAGGCTCCAAAAGTATAGAGATATGTGTGTCTGTTTTGTTCTCTCCCCTATCCTGATGTCTACGCAGTGCCTGGCATACAGTAGGCATTCTGTAAATGTTTTTTGAGTGAATAATATTTTCGTTTTACTGAAAAGGAAACTAAGTTCAGAAAAGTGACATGATTAGTCAAAGATCAGATTAGTTAGTGATAGAACAGAAGCAGAAGAAAGCCTCCTGACCCTGCTCACCAAGGAAATGCCTGCAAGGCTCTAGAAGCAGGATTTCTCACAAAGCTATTTTTTTCCTCTTATAAGTTCTATCACTTAATATCCTTGATTTTCCCCTATGGGAGAAAAATATTCTAATTTTCCTCTCAGCAAAGGCCAGCCCCCCTCCTAGCCACCTCCCCTCCCTTGTGACAGAGTATATCTGCATAAATAAGTACTGCCTGTGCTAGTGAACTGTGCTAGGATCATTAATGAGAAACATCACATTAGGAAAGAATAACAGTCTAATCAGACAGTGCCTGTTTGAAGTGGGAGCAGAGGCTGCCATAGAGGCACCTCTCTTACCGTAGTTGTAGCCCTTTATTTGTTCTGGTACCACCCAGCTGGTAAACTTTGGCAGTTTCCACAACACCCGTGATCTCAGCGACCTAAGTGAAAGGACGCAGAAACCAGTCAAAACACTCTGTCAGAGCTCTTCATACCACTCTGCCTTTGGATCTGTCTACTCAAATGCAGATGAGTGACCCCCTGGTGAGAGAAGCCCACAGCTGCCAGGTATCCTGGGCACCTCTCTCAGGGTTGGAAGTCAGACAGCCAAGCACAGAGCCCTGTGCTCAGGGTATGCAAGCGCTAGGAGAGGAAGCAGCTAGCCTGATAAGAGCCCACTAAGGCTTCTCCTCCACCTTAATGTTAAATTATTAGGGCATGTACTTGGGATTTCAGAGGTTGGTTTTTTATCATATGTAAAGACCACTGAGGTCAGTTTCTGTGGCCAGGCCTTCTGGGACATGGCATGGCTGCAGGTTCTCAGAGAACAAAGTAAACACATTAAAGCCAGACAACTCAGAACAAAACAAAAACAAAAAATTCAAAAAGCTATGTTCTAGTCATCCAGGTCAGAGCAACAGTGCTGGATCCCATATAATAACCTTTATTAGAATGAATGGAGACTTAAAACAAAACAAAACAATAACAACAAAAAAACCTCAACACAAATCTTTGTTCCAGAGGTGACTTGGCATGTAACATGGAAAATCTTCACTTATCTAAACCCACCAGTCCCATGGGCTCCAAGTACTCTCTTCCTGCCAGCAGGACATGCATGTTATCTTATCACCTCAGATTGTCACTTTTCTACAGATATCTCAATTGGAGTCTGTTTTCCAGGTAAATGGTGTCAGGAGAGCAAAAGATTTGTCCAGAAGCCCCTTCCCCAGTTGAGAATCATTATATTTAAAACATGGACAATTGCCTAAGGAAAGAAATACCAACCCGATAAACTGGTTTGCTGTTGTGATTTCCAATGCCAATTCTTACAAAACATCCTGTGACAGTTTTAGCAAAGAAGGGCATATGACACCAACGTTCTAGTTTATGCCGTGATAACCGAACCCTATTCAATTCTTCGGGTAAGGAGACTGGCTGTGATTTTGGAGGGATCTCTTCTTTCCTGTGAGGAACAAAGGGACACTGGAGAAAGTGTTCATCATAAAAACAGATCAAGATAAATAATACCAACTTTTCCAAAACTTAGTCAGAGTGCATTTGATCAACCCAGTAGGAGAAATAAGCACCAGAAAAGAGATGTAAAAAGATCCCCTCCCAACCAGCTGAACTGTCTTGAATGAGGCTGTAGCAAGGTTAAGAATAGGCTGCTACCACATATAACTTATCAGAGTTAAAAAACTCATGAAAGCTCCTGGCAAATCTGAGAGTGACACAAAGTCAGTTCCTGCCTGCTAAGCCCAGATGAACTGTCCAGGGATATAGGCTAAGAGCCAGAGGGCAGGAGAAATGAATGGGCTGATATGCTGAGGAGTTCAGTTCAGCAATTCAGGGTACTGAACTAAACCAAAGTTCACAGACCAAACAAGGAGATTTGGGAAATTACCCTGAAATTCTCAAAGAACCCACGTATCCTGACTATTAGATCAAAATATACACAGCTTACTCCTCTTCTTCATCGGACGATGATGTTCGGGATGAGCGGTCTGACTTTTCACTGGACTTGTCATCTTCTTCCTCCTCTTCATCATCAGAGTACACCTCACTGGTTTTTAATGGCTGTTTTTTGGCAAGGAGCTCAGCTAAAAGAAGGGGGGAAATTGTTATCTAGGTACTCTTAGTAAGAAATTGAAACATTTTTCATTCCTGAAAATGAACTGGAATATGGACAAGGACTCAAATAGACAGCTCCATGGGCTATAGATAGCAGCAGGGTTACCAGAGAGTTAAAATCATTCAGGCGCTAAACATCAGGCCCTAAAACACAACAAAAAGGGCTGAAAGATTGCTTCTTGCTGGGCAGAAAGGGTCACCAACATTACTGAGACATATCTTTAATTCCTTCCACTCAAGACACTTGAAGATGGTCAGGAGAGAGGGAAAAACAAATTCAAGATGTCTTCAGAAAGTAACTGTGGAAAGCTTAGTTTGCAACACTATCTTTAAGACCAGAAGACCAAAAACAACTTAAATGTCCACAAATAGGAGAATGGTTGAATCACCTTTGGTACATTCACTCAGTAGAGTACTATGCAGCTACGAAAAAGAAATGAAACATAATGCTATGTCAGGAGTTGGAAAATAATTTTTTCAGGGTCAGATAGTAAATATTTTAGGTGTGTGAGTCACATGGCATTGTTGTATACAACTAGTAAGTGATCTTCAGGATATACCATTAAGTGAAAAAGGCAAGATGGAGAAAAATCTGTACAGTATACCACTATTAATCTAAGATGGGGTGGATGGGTGGTAAGCCTGTGTCACTATATTTTATTTTGTTTTTTTTAAAGGAAGGCTATTTAAAAAAATGTATAAGTAGCTACATAGTATGGAAGGGAAAAGGAAGGGATAAAATAGGAAAGTACAGAGGCTGAACTTCTTTGAATATCCCTTGTTTAGTAGATTTAACTTTGGAACCATGTAAATATTTTATTTTGCTTTTTTTTTTTTTTTTTTTTTTTTTTTTTACCAAGAGGTCCCAGGGATCGAACCCAGGTCCCTCATATCAGAGACGGGCACCCAACCATTTGAGCCACATCCGCCCCCTAAATATTTTATATAATCATAAAAAAATAATAAAAGGTCATCTTTAAACATCCAAAGCAAAATGAAATAAAGGAACCAACTGTGTATTCATTTGATGACATAACTACACAGAAAAAAAACGTAACAAGTGACTTTAGAACATAGTCATTTGGATGTATATTCCTAATGGGATACATCCTAGAACAAAAGAAACTGTTTTTGGTAACCATATTATTGATAATAATGTTGAAACTTTTTTTCTGATACTGATATGTGTGTCTTGTGAGATTAAGTTGATAAATAATTATGTTGGTATAATTGAGAAACAGAATTTTAGCATGGGAGAAAGGAGGTATAGATGTAAGATGAGATAATTGATAGACCATATGTTAGGTCACAGGAAGTTTCAATAAATTTAGTAAGACTGAAATTATACAAACCATCTTCTCTAACCCAAATGGAATAAAGCTAGAAATCAATAACAGAGAGCTGAAAAATCCACAAATACATGGAAGTTAAAAAAAAAACAAAACCTGGGGCTGGTTGTGGCCCATTGGATCGGGCGCTGGTTTACCACATGGGAGGCCCCGGGTTCGGTTCCCGGGGACCTCTCCAAGTGGGCAGACCGCCTTGAGAGGGCAAGCCGCCGCGGGCAGGGCAAGTCGCCCGCAAGCGGGGCAGAGCCGCCTGCGCGGTGAGCTGACTTGGCGCGTCGCCACAGCGGGGGGAGACAAGGCAGACACAGAAGAACACAAGAAATGAACACACGGCAAGAGCGGGCAGAAGGGGGGGATATGTAAGAAAAAATAAAAAAATATGAAAAAAAAACCAACTCCCCCCCCCCCCAAAAAAAAAACAACAAAACCACACTCTTAAACAGCCAATGGGTCAAATAAATAATCACAAATGAAATCAAGAAAAATCTTGAGATGAATGAAAACATATCAAAACATATGGGATTCAGCAAAGGCAGTGCTCAGAGGGAAATTTATAGCCCTAAATGCTTATATTAAAAAAGATCTTAAAGCAGAGATCTAACCACACACCTGGAGGACCTAGGAAAAAAAACAAACAAAACAAAAGCCCAGCAAACTAAACCCAAAGCAAGCAGAAGAAAGGAAATAACATTAGAGCAGAAATAAATGAAATAGAGAATTAAAAAAATGTATATAATTAACAAAACCAAAAGTTGGTTCTTTGAAAAGATCACTAAAATTGACAAACCTTTAGCTGGATTGACAAAGAAAAAAAGAAAGGATGCAAATAATTAAAATCTGAAATGATAGGGGGGCACATTACTACTGGATAAGAGGATACTATGAAAACTGTATGCCAATAAATTTGAAAACCTAGATGAAATGAACATGTTCCTAGAAACATACATACAACCTACAGTGACCCTAGAAAACTTCCTTTCTTAAACGAACAAAAAATGGTTGAAGTAAGCAATTCCTTTACAGTAATAACATTGAATGTTAATGGATTAAACTCCCCAATCAAAAGATACAGGCTGACAGAATAGATTAAAAGACATGAGCCATCATATGCTGTCTGAAAGAGACTCATCTTAAAGACTCAAGGATAAAAACTGGCTGAAGGTGAAAGGTTGGAAAAAGATACTCCACGCAAACAGTAACCAAAAAAGAGCAGGGGAGGGGAGCGGGTGTAGCTCAATGGTTGAGCGCCTTCTTCCTAGGTACAAGGTCCTGGATTCAATCCAGGAAGGAGTAACAGTCATAAATATCTATGTACCTAGCCATGGTGCCCCAAAATACATGAGAGCAAACTCTGGCAAAACTGAAAGAAGAAACAGACAAATCTACAATAATAGTCAGAGACTTCAACATTCCACTCACGTCAATAGATAGAATAACTAGACAGAATATCAACAAGGAAACAGAGAACTCGATCAATATGATAAATGAGCTAGCCCTAACAGACATATACAGAACACTGTACCCAAAATCAGCAGGTTATACATTCTTCTCAAGTGCTCATAGATCTTTTTCCAGGATAGACCACATATTGGGTCACACACACACACACAAAATAGAAATTATACAAAGCACCTTCTCAGATCATAATGGAATGAAACTGGAAATCAGTAATAGGCAGGAAAGGGGAAAATCCGCAAATATATGGAGGCTAAACAATCAACTCCTAAACAATTAGCGGGTCAAAGAAGAAAATGCAAAAGAAACTAGTAAATATCTCGAGAGATGAATGAAAATGAGAACACAACTTATCAAAACTTATGGGATACAACGAAAGCAGTGCTGAGAAGGAAATTTATAGCCCTAAGTGCCTACATTAAAAAAGAAGAAAACAGAATAAAAAACCTAACTAGGGGGGCTGGCTGTAGCCCAGTGGATAGGGCACCGGTTCATCACATGGGAGGCCCTGGGTTCAGTTCCCGGGGACCTCTCCAAA
>PVKH010023225.1:0-13904 GCA_004027955.1 Chaetophractus vellerosus
TTCCTTTTGACTAGACCACTCCTCCCTCTGAACTGAACTGGGTCATGTCCTCTCCACAGTGACCTTCTCTTTGAGTCTCAAGTGCAGCAATGGAGCCAAATATCCCAATGCCCTTGACATTCCTCTCACTTACCAGGTGGACTTGCCTCGTCTCCATGAGGCCAGAGAGGTGAAATGAGAACTTGGTTCTGGCTGATTTGCCATGGTTCTTTCCCTCATTCTCACAATATCCTGGATTGAAAGGGCTAGACTTTCTAGCCATTTCTTACTCTACTCTATGCTTCACTTCTATAACTTCAAACTTCCTGTTTTAGGTGGAAGGAATATTTTCTTTGCACTATGGGAAAGTTTCGATGATCGGGATCCTCTAATCTTAACCTTGGAAAGGTTACAGTGGTTCCCAAAAATGTGGTCCCTGACCAGGAGCTTGTATGACATGCAAATTCTCAGGCCCTACTCCAGACCTACTAAATCAGAAACTCTAGGGGTTTGACCCAGCAATCTGTTTTAACAAGATGATTCTGACGCATGTTAAAGTTTAAGAACCAATAAAAACAAAAATAAAAAAGTTGAAGAACCATGACATTAAAGATTTCAGCAAATTCTCTCTCCCTCTTTCTCCCTGTCACCCCCTTCCTGATGTCTTGTGAAACAGATGAAATATTCCCTCTCAATCTAATTGATTAATTAACTTTCAAGATAAACTCAAAACATTTTATGGTTTTAAAAACAATTTGGTGATTAAAACCAAAAATTAAAACTGTAATTTAAAAATGGCTCAAATTCTTAAGCAACATATCAGTTTGAGGAAAGGTAGCATGCTTAGCTCAGTTAGTTATCTATGGAACATAATCCTGGAGAAGGTTAGAGCTCAGATCTAATTTTTTTTTTTAAAAAAAGATTTATTTATATACCCCCCTCTCAACCCCCTTACCCCCCTGCCCTCATTGTTTTGTGCTCGGTCTGCTCTCTGTGTCCATTTGCTCTGTGTTGTCTTTGTCTGCTAGTCTTCTCTTTAGGAGGCACCTGGAACCGAACTTGGGACCTCCCATGTGGGAGGTCAATCGCTCGAGCCACCTCAGCTCCCTTCAGGTCTAAATTTTGACATAGATGCTCCTGGTAAAATTTGGGTATTTCATCAGATCTTAGTTAAGTTTCAGAGCTAGCTAAAGTTTAAACAGATCTGACTCTATTTAGAATCCAAATAGAGTAATTGGTCTCATTGTGACAGTTGGAATAAAAGGTAATATAAACTTGGAATTTTTGCATATCTCAGGATGAAAAACTCTCCGCATAAATTAACTAATAGTGGTCTAGAGGCTTCTTAAAAGTATTGGCAAGCCATTAGTTTCTCCTCATCTGGATGAGCCATGGGGAAGAGCCTGACAATTTATTATGTTCTTCAGTTTGAATAGGAAGTGTCTGCTAGGTTGTTTTATTGTTCATTCGTTCCAATTATTTTGTGTTGGGTAGATGACACCATTCTCCCTGGAGGCTGCACCAAGGAGGGGGTGCTATAGGCATATAGTAGGCATTAGACTCCTCCCATCCCCCCAATAAAATGCACATTACCCACTGAATATAAGCAATTTAATATAAATAATTCATATTTTCTCAATCTTGTCAAAGGATGAAAGGATCAAGTTTTCTTTAGAAAACTACTCCAATCTAAGAAAAAGCAGCATACTTACTATGCAGAACAAAGTTTCAAGACAAGTTCCCTAAATGCTTTTTCAAAACAAATTGCTGCCACTGAGCCCCTCTTATATGAAATTCTGTAGTCACTACTGCTCTAATCCCATTTCCATGCTATACAAAGTTACAGAAAGGGAGAGAAATCTTTAAACACCCAATTCTCTTCCTGTATCAGAACTTTATTCACACAACACAGTGCAATGTTCTCATAAACGCCAGGAAATTAGTTTGTCAATAAAGGTAGGTAAGACTTATGGTAGTAAAAACAGTGATATCTTTTTTTTTTACTGTGTTCATTAAGTTGTTAAAAAGAAAAAAAGTAGTCAATAAATATCAGCTTTCAATTCCCCCACCTCAACCCCACCCAATCCTAATAATGTGGAACATGAATTACTAGTCAGATTCTAAATTGAACCAGGCTCAATATACCCATAGTTAAGAAATGAAGTTTATAAATTCTTGTGGAAGAATACATGCCATTTACTCATTTTTATGGGAAGGTCTTACCAATTTTGCGGGAGGTTTTATAGCCCAATGGAAATTACCAGGGCTTTGGAATCATAGCTCTGTCTTTGAATCTAGACTTCGTCAACCTATTGGCTATGTGGATCTAGCGCATGACCTATCACAGACCTGATTTCTTTTAGCTGCACAGTTGGAATAGATTTTATGAAAGTTTATACTACAGAGCATTTCTAAGATATTTAAAATAAGATACTCTATGCAGAGTGAAAAGTACATACCAGGCATGTGGCTACCACACGGTAAATGGTAATTATGGAGAAGAATGGTTATGTGAGAATAACCATCAGAATCTGAAGAAGTACTTGGCTAAATTTATGTTTTGGGGTTCACCATGACTCTTTACGATTTTTACCTTCATTGAGTAAACTCAGTTTTATTCTTTCAGACCTAAAGCAATTAAATCTGTTATCAATTTCTTGTGATTAAGATTTGAACTAGACAAGAACAGGCAAAACTAATTGATAGTAAAAGAAGTAAAAAGTGGGAGTGGGGAGTCTGGGATAGGCTGGAAAGGTCCTGAAGGCACCATATTCTATCACTGAGCTATTTACCTAAGATTAGTGGGAAGCAGATATGGCCCAAGTGATTGGGCTCCCACCTACATGGGAGGTCCCTGGTTTGGTTCCTGGTACCTCCTAAAGAAGACAGTGAACTGGCACGTCGGGCAGTCATGGCAAGCTGATGCAACAAGATGATGCAACAAGAGACACAAGAAGAAAAACATAATGAGAGATACAACAAAGAAGGGAAGAGAGATGGCTCAAGCAAGTAGGCGCCTCCCTCCAACATTGGAGGTCCTGGGTTCAGTTCCCTGTGCCTCCTAAAGAAACAAGGAAGACGAACAGACACAGCAAGTGCCAACAACGAGGGGGTGGGAAGAAATAAATAAATAAAAATAAATCTTAAAAAAATTGATTAGTGTATTTTACACACTTGATGAATGTTACACCTCAATAAATTTTTTTACATGATTTGAACTAGGTGTACATAAGGACTGGGAGATCTACATATACCCAATTCAAGTTAGCCAATTTCATTTTTAAAAGGTCTTTGGCAGAATGTGAAAACTACATCTCACAGAAAGTATATGGCCTACAAATGTTTGTTTAATCCATATTAAAACTCTGGAAATTTTACATAAAAATCAGGATTTCTGGCTTCTGGAAAAATCAGGAGATCTGGCAGCACTGCCTGCATTCTCACAGTTGCTTGGCACTGTGTAGCCACATCAGGTAAGGCATACCTTCTCCAGTTTGCTTTGGGACCCCACTGCTTCCTATGATCTTAACACCTGCTACTCTGCCATTTACTCTACTTGCCTTGCCCAGCAGGCATTGAGTTTGCCCTCCCTGGTAACACAAACAATTGGTTGACCAGTTGTCTTTTTCATCTTTAGCCAGTTGTCCAGGCTGATTCTTTTCAAGTTGAGGGTTGACTGACTATTTGTAATACTAAATCAGGGCAGGAAATCACTGTATCTTACTTTCTGTGATCTCTCCAGTTCTTACCATAGCCAGCACTCATGAAATGTTTGTTGAGCAAGTGAAAAACTCACATATGTGCTGACTGCCTATTGTGTGTACCTCTTGTCACATTTCTTATCATGACATGTGGATGTGCTAGCCCCACTTTGACTCTGCCTTTGTCTGCTATAAAACGAGGGAAGTTAGGAAAATGAGAGGAAAAAAAATGTCCTCTCCACTGTCAATTTAAATTATGATTTGAAGCAGTTTTTATTATACTAAATTATCATGAGGCTAATTGCTTGACAGCCTGTCTCATTACTGCTGGCTGGCGCCATTCAATTGATCCCCTCTGCTGATATCTGGCTAGTGAAGGTGTGGCATATTCTCACTAAGGAGAAATCTGTTAGTAAGAGAAACATCCAAAACTCCCAAATATTTCACATGCCATACACATCCCATTTCTAAGCCACAACAAATCTAACATCTACCAGTAGCATTTAAGAGCATGTACTTTAAAATCAGGCTGCCTAGGTTCAAATCCTATTACTACCACTTACTAGCTGTGTGATCTTAGGCAACTATCTAATTTGTCTGGGCCTGAGATTCTTCAGTTGCTGAGAGGATATATTAATAGTACCTCTATTAGGGTTGTTGGGAGAGTTAAAACAAGGTACGTAAAGTACTTAGTATCCTGCCTGATATATAGTAAACACCCTGCTAAGTCACTAAGTACATATTTAAGTAAGTATATAAATGTTAACTGATATTTGCTGTTACCATTACACCTTATTCTTTTCTTTTTATAATAGTGTTGTAATTTTCCTGGAAACTGAAATGGGTCATTAATTATGCTTTAATTTGTGTTCTGTACTGTTCTTTCTCCAAAGTTGTCTTTATTGGTCAATAAGGGCTAAATATAGTGTGAATACAAATGTAATTCCTCTACCTGTTATTCTTAGCAACTGAAGACTAAATGGTCATTTGGGTTTCCCCATCTGGGACGCTGCACTTTGAAGGGGTGACACTGAGTTGAATGCCTTTATTTTACTACCTTCTAGACACTACCATGCTTGAGAAGAAATACATTGTTGCCCCCAAAGAATTAGAGAATGCTGAAGAGAGAAAAAGAAGTGGGGTGATAGGATTACTTTAGGCCTGTTAGTCTCTGAGGTCATATGTAGCAGGATTTTAGAAAAAGAATTTAAATTGAAAGCTTGACAACTCTGTTCAGTAACATCAGTGATGAAAAAAAATATCATGGCTTGTGATTTCCATATTTTAAGTGGTTTATGTTTCACAGTTATTATATGGGAAAGGTATTGCGTAATAATACTTTGGACTTTTTTCACAACACTGAGAGGTATGTAGGCATATCTCATCAACCTTCTCAACATCAGTGTACTGTCAGATTGGGATAAAAATATTCCCGCGAGTGCAAAACGAGCATTGGCTCAGCTGTTGTGTTCACTTTCCTTAGAGCATACTCAAGGATCTGACTTGGAATTCTCTCATGGAATTAAGCAAAAATTGACTAGAAAAGAAAAACTGAGCTTATTAAATTTCTCTCTAGGCTCACTGCCCAGTTTTCTTTCAGCCAGGAATCTGTATGTAGGAATTAGTAGAGCTGGGCTAAACTGATTCTGAACCCCACCAAAGTTTATTTTCTGAAGCCTTTTCTCTCCTAACATATCATTGTCGCCTTGTCATCATTCTTGTCATTGTGATCTATTCTGTAATGCTACTTCCTTCTAAAGGTGCTTGTTTTCTAAATGTGAGACTCACAGGGTACCAGTCCCACCCAATTTTTACATGATTGTATAGAGTTTAACTTATGTATTGAGCATCTAATATATGCCAGTCATTTCTCTAGGTGCAGTGATCAAACACAAACACCTTTGTTCTCATGGAGCTGACATTGTAATGCACAGAGACAATGAATAACACACATAATAAATATGTTAATTTTACCTTATACTAGAAGGTGTTGAACACTATAGGTAAAATAAGGCAGACCAGAAACCTAGCAGATATTTCTACCTCCTCCATTCATAAAATTCTTTCAATCCCTCTTGGGAACATTAAGGACAGACCTTGAATTTTTAAAAACATACTCTGTGAAAATACTGCAAGCTTCTGGAACATATCATAAAAATTCTAGGCCTGGCAAGAAAGTGCCTTCAAGGTTCCTATGTCTACCTTACATGGGAATCCCCCATCTCTAATCCCAAATAGCAGTTTGCAAGGACATGTGCAAATCACTAAGGAAAAACACTGGTAGAAATCTAGGGTTCTTAAATCAAGGCTATCCATCTTGGTCTGCCATTATCAACAGGGTAACATAAAACTCTGCTGCCCATGGGCTTGTTTTAAAAAAAGGTAATCAAAAGAAAACAAGATATGCCTGAGAAGATGAGTCACCAGATTTTAGAGAAAAGGAAAAATAAACGCGCCATATTTCTTCACAAAAAAGTGTCTGGTATATTCCCTTTCTCCTCTTCACCATGAATATTAGGACTGAAAAGAAACTTAGTGATGTTCTAAACCAGGATCTTCATTCAAGGATGAGGAATAGAGCCCAGAGATGATAAGTGACTTGTTCAAAGTCACTTAGCTAAATCAGAGGCAGAGCCAGAAAGGAAAGCCAAGGTCTCCTCCCTCCTGGGCCAGTGCACTGTGGATCCACAGCACTGCTTTCAGGTTAGATCACCATTGCTTCTTCAAAGGTGGATCGCCTAATCCCCTACAACTGATTGCTAAAGAAGCTAGGAAAACAGACAATAAAAGAGAAGTTTAAGATGTCTGTGAAAACAGTCCAGATTCTTACTAGAAATCTCAAGTAGAGAAAGCAGGAAATAGAAGATGGGACTAAGGGCAGGGTTTTACCTGGGGCGAGGGCAGAGTGGGCAGCAACATGCACAGATGGTCTGTCTTCCAAATGAGGGGGAGCTGGTGCAGATTCAGTGTGACGTTCTGGACGCAAAGTAGTGTGTACTGACTGTGAAGGGCGGCACTCCAGACCTGAGGACCCTAGATGTCACTGAACTTCCTCCATCAGTGGCTGCCCAGCCACCAGACGGTGGTGCAGACACACTGTGCAGTCGCACTTCTGGTCTTGGGGATGGCAGGCAGGGCGAACAATCTGCCAATATTACCACTGCCAGGTGACCTTGGAGCTCTTCCTGTGGGCCAATTTCTGTGCTAAGTACTTTTCTTATACATTTAGTCTTCATATCAGATAGGTATTATTATCAGGCCCACTTTAGAGGAGAGAAAACTTGGCTTGGAGAAGTTTAATAAGTTGTCCAGAGGCACAAAGCTAGTGAATGCCAAAGTCAGAATTCAAAACCTCCATTGTAGAGTGTGGTGGCTCAAAGCATAGGCTCTGGGGTCAGACTGCCTGGGTGTGAATCCCAGCTCTGCTGCTTGCTGCCTGTGTGATAGCGATGATGTTCTTAGCCTCTCCAAACCTCAGTTTCCTCACCTATAAAGGTGGAATAGTGATTATAGAATAATGGTAATGATGAAATTAAAGAAAGTACATGGTAATTAGTGACATGTGCTAACTACCACTCTTGTGGTAGTTAACTATAGGTCAATTCTAGGTTGAACCACATGAAATTGCTATTGTAGCAGGTGAAAATTTGTCAAATATAGGTCATTTCATATGGTTCGATCTAACACTACATGGGCATTCGTTCTTCATAAATAACACAAAGGTTGCCTTACTCATTTCATTATAATTTTGAAAGGACTGATGATTTAATTGCTTCAATCCTTTTTTTTTTTTTTTTTTCAAACCTGCCAGCTTGTTTCAGCTTCCCTAAAGATTGAGAAGAACCATTTTCTGGCTAATGTCTAATTATCACACATGGATTTCTTTTCTTCTAATGTAAACTCAGCACACATGACATATACACAGTTCTTGGAACCGACAGCCTGTTGAGGATGTTGTCACAGGCTTTCTTGGAGAATGGTAGATTTGAAGTGAACTTAGGTTGGACAGAGCTGGATTATTGGGAATTACTGGTAGACTGAAGGGGGAATTTTTGACTCTTGGCTCCTTTGTGAATGTTCTGCTGTTTGAAAGAATAACATTCCCATACTAGAAGGTTGGTTTTGATAAATAGATGTCAAATATCACCATGTGTCACAGCGGCCAGGAGATTGTTAAGTTTGTTACATTCAAAATGAATTGCATGGTCTGACTGTTCTTGAACTCTGGCTTATGACGGAAGGAAATGCAACTTAGTTGTCATGCCTGGAGAGTGTGGGAAGAAAACCATTAAACTGGGATGAGAATTTTGCATTCCCCAAGGGAGAGAAAGCTACTTTGGAAAGAATGCACCTAAGTTGCAAGATCTAGTGGGATGCTTCTCTTTTGTCAGATGACTCCTCCCTGCCCCACCCCAACCACTGTTCCCATCCCACATTTGCCTCAACTCTCTTTCCTTCGATTTCACATTATAGGACTATAAATAGCTCTGGCATTCAAATGGAACATTCTGAAAAGACAGGCTTTCTAGTTGATACAGGGACTGCCTTCAAATAAAATCGCTCACCTTTAAATGCAATGACATCTTTGAGGATGCTTTAGAATTTCATGTGTCTGCAATGGAGATTACTACTGTATTTAGAACCTGATGCCCCCTGTGATTAAAGAATTCTGCACCAAGAGCAAGTGTTTGTGTGTGTGTGTGTGTGTGTGTGTGAGAGAGAGAGAGAGAATGTGTGTGCGTGTATCATGCTCCCTCCCTTTTCCTCTTCTTTCTTTTCACGCCAAAAAAATTTTTTTAAATACAAAATAAATCTGAAGGTCTTTTAAGATTCTTTTGCAAGAAGGTTTACAAATTTTCTGTGGATTCTACGATTTGATTGTTCCCATCACCGCAGCCATAAACTAATGAAAACACACTTATATACCCACAAACTCAGACACCCTTAGAGCGCCGTTCTTTTTCTCTGTGTGCTATTCCTTTTCTTTCCCTCTCTTTGTGTCTATGGTTACTGTTAAGCTGACCCCTGCAGTCTGGGGCAAATACCAAAACTTGAATTAAGCACAATTTATCTGTACAGCTGCAGAGGATTGCTGCTTCAGGAATTCAGATGATAAATTTAAAATTCCTTTGACTGCAGTTTAGGTAGCATGTTGTGATTGCATTCACACAGGTGGACTGCATTGCACTTCATTGTGCTGAATTTCAAATGGCAGTGTTTTGTTATTTCTTTTTTCTTTTTTCAATCATCACCTTTATACATTTTTTTTTTCTGAGTTGATTCTTAGAATATTGGATTCTGTGGATGGAAACAACTGTAGAAAGATTTTTCTTTTTATTTGATTCTTTCTCCCCTTCTCCTGGTTTCTTTATGAAACTGTTGCTTGCAAAAACAGTGCTAATTAAAAATGGAATTTATTCAGCAGCAAAGAAGCCTGAGTCGAGACTGGCAAGGGGGGATGTAGAGGGAAGGAGGAACAGAGAAGCACTCAACGGTTAAAGCCGCCAATGCTATTCTTCCTTACTCCCGCTTTAATTATCCCAGCACTTGGTGTTGTTTCTAAGAGTCAAAAGACCCTAGAGCAACACTCGCTGGGGAAGGGCGGGAGAGAGGTTAACTGATACTACAAGCTTTACTTATAACCGACGACAAACAGCTTCTCCAGAGTGCGGGGCAGGAATGCACGCCGGAGACCACAGTGCCAACAGCCACGGTGGAAACCGGTTCTCAGGTTCTCGGCGAGCCTACTTCCCCTTACCACAGGGTTCCTGCTCCTGTCAGGCAGGCCGGCTGGTGATTGGTGGGGAGGAGGGCAGTAATTTGAACTGCCTTTTGTACTTGGCTAATCAGGGCTGGCGTCTGGCTGCAGGTTCAGAGCAGAGGTGTCTCGGTGGTGCCAGACACCTGTGTCTTAACTCTCGCTGCCCTGGGGGCTGGCTCCCGGGGATTTCTTCTGGGCCGGAATCGTGCCTCTATGCCACCTCGCCCAAACCCCTGAGCCCCCTCGATGGGCCAGTTTGGCCTAGGGTCAGGCTGGATAGCGATGTCCAACAGATAACAGGACAAGGGAAATGGCTGGACTTAGACTTCCCTAAGGTAAGTCCATTTTTAACCGGATATTTCTCAATGACATTATTTCTACATTTTTCTTGAAGAAATGCCAGTATTGGGAAGGTAAACTAAAAAGAAGCAAGAAGTCGTTCTATTTAGGCCTTTATGAATAAATCACTTGGTTATTCTCCTGTCAGGTGTGCTGGCAAATTGTGCAAGGAGTAAATAAAGATGTAAATGGGGAGGGGGAAATGTGACAAATTACTGTAACCCTTGAAGGCCACCGGCATCTCATTGTGTGGTCCTATTTGATGAGAGGAAAGTAACATCCTACTTTTAATCAAGACCAACCAATATCCTAACTTGTACAATAACATAAAATCAGGCTGAGAATCTTGGCTCCCTCCAATCACGCAACCCCAAGTAGTATAGTCGACTTTAAATTACCACTAATTTTAAAGCTCTCTTTTACTTTTTCTCTTGTGGTGTGAAAGCAGCTTTTGTTTCTTAAAGATTTGTTCAATGAAGGTGAATTAGTTAATTTCACTTCAGTAAGGCAGTTTGATTGTGTTTTGTTTGTTCTCTTTGCTTATCCTTATGTTTGAGAGAAGTTCAGATCCTAAATGGAAGCACCTAAATTTGAGCAACAGTTGAGATGCTCAGGAATGTTAAACCATGGTTCTGATTAAGCTTAAGCTCTCCTCTGATTTCATTTTACTTGTAAATTAATTGGCAGACACTTTAAGGACCATCCTGCCTTACCTCTTGGGGTTGCTGTCAGCACACTTGTAATTTGAGGATTTAGTAATCAAAGCTTGGTATAAAAAGACTAGTGATTTGGGACTCGTGCTTATACACCTGCCTGTTTTGTCATGATAGGAAGTAATTTTGTCCCCCCCCCCCTTTTTTTAATGAAACCATTCTGTAAATAGGTAAATATCCCTTTGTTAGTCCTAAAAGTTTCTAAGACTACTTTTCCTACCTTATTAATTTCAAGAATATAAAACACCTTCATGAAACAAAAATGTTAAACAATTCCAATCGATTCTGTTCAAGTAGTACACAGCAATAGAGAGAACAAATAGGAGTGGTGGATAAGAGGTAATAAACATTCATAATCCATTCACTTGCAATCTATGTTGATTATCCTGAAATATGACTTTTTCTCCAAATGTTCATAACCATGTGGAATTTACCATCTTTTGGCTGTTAGCTAAAGAGTCTGTATAAAAATATTTTCCTCTATAAGGTCAACATGTTAGTAATAGCTAAATATAAATACTAAAAATGACTGCACTGATGAATAAAAGCACCAGAAATTCTTTTACCAATCAGGTGAAATGTGGGCCTCTCACTGGTCTACAGCAATGATTTAAAATATAATGTGTGTGAAAACAGTATAGATGGCTGGTGATGATTTTAAAATACAGATATCTATAGATAGGTAAGTAGATAGGTAGACACTAAGTGAATGATAAATGTTCAAAGAGTTAAAAAGAGAAATGAATATTGGAAAGCTAAATAGAGTATTGAGAAAGCACAAGGAATTGAACCCAGGACCTCATACATGGGAAGCAGGCACTCAACCACTGAGCTATGCCCACTACTCTATTTTGCATTGATTTAAATTTCAAAATTTTACCAACACTTATGAATTATAATCTAAAGAGTATATAAATCAAAGGTGATTTCCTGGGTTAAGGATAAGTTAGTTTTATATGGGGAGGGATAAATATCATCTTAGCCCTGATTACTAACCAAAGACTAATGTTAAGATAATAAAATGTCCAGAGTCCTAAAAAGGTACAGAAAGGAAGAGAAAGCTAGTTGAAATCCTTTATTTCTAGTTAAAAGTAAATAGGGGAGCCTATGTGGCTCAAGCAGTTGAGAGCCCGCCTCCCACATGGGAGATCCTGGTTTGGTTCCCAGTGCCTCCTGAGAAAAAAACAAAAACCAACAACAAGCAAAACTAATGATAAAACCAACTCAGGGAAGCCGATATGGCTCAATGGTTGAGTGCCAGCTTCCACAGACAGGGTCCCGGGTTCAATCCCCAGCCCCTGTACCTCAGGGGAAAAAAAAAGTGAATAAACTCACAGAAACCTCACATTTTGTTTTAAGAGTATAGAAAACACTTGTTCATATCTGCACAGTACCAGGGGACCCCCAAATATATAATTTCACCTAATTATTAATAACAGATTATATATTTATAGATAGGTAGATATGAAAATCTATCTTCTCTCTATATCTATATCTATATCTATATCTATATCTATATCTATTTCATTCCAAGAAGTATTTTATTAAAGAGTTAGATGGTGGGAGTAGGGGAAGAATTAAGTATCTTAAATTTATTTTTTTCCCCAGTAATCTTTCCTTTCTGGAGCTGTGGAATGCCTGCCAGACTCCCTCAGCTGCCACATGGTAAGGGCCCATTCTGGTGCCTTGGACAACATACAATGGGGCACAATAGATTGTGCTCTGTGTCCCCCTTCCCAGACACACATTGCATGCGTCAAGCTCAGGCGACTGGGCCCTGCCTGAAAGGTTTGGCTATGGAAATAGGCAGCTGCTCACGTGAGACGTCTCTCTTGTCTCTCTCTCTCTCTATCTCTCTCTCTCTCTCTCTCTCTCTCTCTCTTATCTTTCTATCTATCTATCTATCTATCTATCTATCTATCTATCTATCTATCTATCTATCTATCTATCTATCTCTATCTCAGTACAGCACCGGGCTGAAGCCTTTGCCCTGACTTTTCTGAGCAGGGGAAGCCTGTGCATTCAGAATCTGAACAGCTGCGCAAAGACCTCCCCTTGCTGAATGTGCTATGGCCACTGGGGCCAGACGGGCAAGTTGGGGGTGTGTAGCCCTAGACCTATGGAGAAAGGAGCAGCTTTCCCATCTCCACCCTGCCATGGAGGGCTTTATTAAAATGTCACTGGTTAGGAGGGAAAAGTTTGTGCTCCTTGTTAAGCCATACCTCTAAAAAACATTAAAAACAGAAGCCAAAAAAGAAACCAAAAAAAGTCTTTAGTAATCCTGATAGCGACATTTTAGAGACAAGGGGAAAATTATATCTCAGGACATATGGATGACTTTGGAAGGGAGGAAAAAGTCACGTTGCTTCTAGTTGGATTCAAGGATGAAAGTCAAATGATGGTAGTGGTGGGATATTTATAACACATGATCTGGTCTCATTGAAAAAGCTCTTAGCAAACTTCTGTGAACTGAAACCTGTAGAATTGCTCTGATATCAAGTGAACATTGGCATCAGACACTTGAGTAGGGCTTTGCTTCTACACTCAAGGCCTGGTTTTAAGGAGAAAACTCTAGGGATGGAATTTAAATGGGCCCTACCCTGAAAAGCTGTGGCTGTTTGGAATCACTTGTGATTTTCCAAGTACCAAAGCTCCTTAGTGACCAATAAAGTTACCAGTAGACCTTACCCGCCAAAAATTGTGGTCAGCCCTCTAGGGGCAGTGGTCCAAGCAGTTAGGTGTGGGTCTCTAAATTCTTCCCTTATCTTTTCCCTTCTGTAGCAGTGGAGGCCCAGTCTTACTGGCCTGATATTTGTGCAGTGATTTCTTGGTTGTTTATTAATAATGGCTCGTTAATTCCTCCAACTGATACCATATAGCACAATATTATCCCAGAAGAGAGAAAAGTGATGAAACAGGGTGGGTTGTCCAACCGCACCAGGAAGTTATTGAGAAAATTAGAAACGAATGCGAAGCAGTTAATTCTCTCTCCTTTATGTTCCTCTGTCAAAAAAGAAATCAGAAATCATTAAACCTCTCCCCCAGCAATTCCAACAGGGCCTTAAAAGTGCTTCAGTCCAAAAATATGTTGGCCGTCTTAACTGGATCACTCTGACTGGGAAGAGGTCAGAGGTTTAAAAATCAATTAAATGAATTGAGTGAGAGAGAGTGTGTGTGAGTGTGCCCGTGCGCCTGAACAAAACCTCGATAGTTTGTTGGTAAAATTTGTCTGAAGTCGGAGCAGGGAAGGATAGCAGGCTCTCTCCTATGACTTTCTAGAGAGTCCTGGTCATTCATTTATAACAAATTTCAGTCCCGGCTAAGCCCAGTCCTTGACGAGAGAGGCCTGCTGAGGAGCTGCAGTTGAGCTGGTCGGAAGGTGGCCTGCTTTGCGTCCAAAGGTATTTCAGG
>PVKH010023226.1:0-13917 GCA_004027955.1 Chaetophractus vellerosus
GCCACCACGGGCAGGGCGGAGCCCCCACGGGCATGGCAAAGTCACCCGTGAAAAGCGGAGCTGCTGCCTGCGAAGCGGAAGCCGGCAGCCCGCAAAAAACATGGAGGACTGCTGCCCGCAAAACATGGAGCGGAGCCGCCCGTGAAAACGGAATGGAGCCACCCACAAACGGAGCGAGCCGCCGCCGCGGAGGGCTGACTCAGTGCATCGCCGCAAAAGACAGGGAGAGACAAGGAGCAAACATAGAAAAACACAGAAGAATGGACACACAGCAAGAGCAAGCAGAAGGGGGGGGGGGATATGTAATAAATAAATAAAAAATAAATCTTAAAAAAAAAAAAAAAAACTTCCATTGGGTCAACTTAAGGATAAGATAAGAAAAGGAAGTGAGAGACCCAAGAGAGATCCTGGGCTTCCTGCTATTTTGATTTAATTTATTATGTTACATTATTGTGTAATAAATAAACCAAAAATTATACTGTCATTGTATAACACACCATCTGAAAAAAGAAAGTTATTGAAAAACTTGTTCTAGATAATTCTGTCCCTTCAGAATAACATCTCTTTGTGGTAGGTCTCCTTCCATTTAGCAAAATGCATTGTTGGACCTGTGCGTTATGACAAAAAGTCTCTGAAGCATCATTGCTTGGATGGTGAATAGGTGAGACCAAGAGAAAGAAGTAATTCTGCAGTGTTCTACCTTATCACTGCGTCACGATTTATTCATATTTCCTATCAATGGGCATTTCCATTGTTTCTAAAATTTTGCTATTACAAATATATTCACATGTCTTTATGTATATGCACTAGTATTTCTATAGGATCGAGCACCGTGTTAGAGGACAGTACTTCTTAACTTTAACAGGTATAAGAACCATTAGGGATCTTGTTAAATGTAGATTCTAATTCAGTAGGCTTGAGATGGGGCCCGAAATTCCGCATTTGACAATAAGCACCCAGAATGACAAGACTGCTAATTCACCGACCATGCTTTGAGTAGCATGTGCTCTTCCATTTTGATAGTTATTAAAACAAGAGAGAAATATGAAGACTAAAAGTGAAAAGTAAAAGAGTGAAGGAGAACAGCATGTTTAACTCTATACACTGACGTATCATTAGAACTGGCTTAATTTACTTTATGCACATGCTACTTTAGTAATTTAAAAATAGAAAATTTGACCCAGAAAATAAGACAATTTTAATAAATAGCAAATGTATGAAAATGTTGTTTTCAACTTCCCGATAATTGCTGCATGAGTTTCTCCCATTCCCTCCAGCATAAGGGCTTTTCCATTTTTGCTGTAAAATTTCTATAGAGATGTTTATTTTTGTTGTTATTCTGCCTCTGCTTTAAATGGGTCTCTTTCAGACTTTCCTGTCAACCATCTACAGACTTTTAACTCTCTCTAGCACCATGTTCCCCCTCCTCTTTGTCTAAAGATCCCATCCTGCATTTAAGCAATGCCTTGTAAAAAACCTCTAGAGCTTTATCCCTTCCTAAAATGCAAAAATCCCCAAGGGGTTGTGTGCTCCTCCCTGTAGGATGGTGAATAGCAGAATTTCCTGTCAAAGACAATGCAGCTATTTACCGGACATCTGACAGTCAGGTATGGCAGGAAGTAACCCCAGGACCAGTTGACTCCACTTCCCTAGGAAAACCTTCAGTGTCCTTGCCAGCAGAAAGAGAGACCAAGGAAATTCCAGATGTTAAATTCATCCTAGGTAACTGACTAGATTTTATTCCATGTTATCTTTTTTGGTAAATCTGTTTTAGGAGTTTTTCATTGCAGTTTTTGGAACCCAGTGAAGTTTCAGATGTTTGGGAAAGACTTACTTGATGGGTAGGTGAAAAATAGCATCTGACATTCAGTAAGGAGAACTTGACAAGAAATTTAAGAACTTAAGAAGGGATTTGAATTTATTTTGACCTTATAGGAAACCCAGACTTACTTTAATGACCACATGGACAGGAAAAATATCCAGGTGGGTAACTAATTTGAGGATCTAATTAATGCACTGAGTGCATTAGAAGTTCTAGGGAGTATAATTCCAGCTAGTTACTTTGTTTAGGTTTGTAGCATTGCTTCTGCAAAGTTGGAAACCAGCCACTCAAAATGGTCCTTGGCCATTCTTCACTCATCAGTTAGTCCAGCTGGGTGATACAATTGCTCCCCCAGCCTCCAGCAAGCAAGGAGGGAAGTGATGTCACCAATGACTGAGCCCTAGGTAATGGGGAAACCTGGGATTAGCTGTTCCATTGCAACATTGGTTGGCATTTTATTGGTTGAAACTCAGAAGACCCCAGCGGGGGTTAACATTTTATAGTTTATAAACTATAAACTAGAATATAGGGGTTTATTGGAGCCATAGATCCCACTTCTTGATCTTGTACTAAGACAACACCCAGCGTTTCTTTGGAATAAAAATCAGAATCATTTCTCTGGTTACAAAAGCTCACTTACTGAGGCAAAGAGCAGGCTCGACGTGTTGCTCTAAGCAGACAAGATGGCAAATGACAAGCTCGCAGTGCATATGTATATGTGTGTGTGTTATAAGCATTTGAAATATGCCTTATAGGTATCTTTAAACCTAAAGTAAACCTGCTGTTTCTCCTCAGGTTTCCAGAATAGTGCTGTGTAATATGCTAGCATCAGACCCCAGAAGGGGGTGCCTGGGATGGGGTGGGGCAGTGGCATCTTGATGCGCCTCACTAATAGATTCGTACTGATTTCCAATGCAGTGGTCCCAGATAGACAGTCTTGAGTATCCATATACGATACGCTTTCCTGTTTAATTTTTGTTTCTACCCTCTCATCACACACTGTGCCCCCTCTGGCAATGTAATCACAGATGAGCATTATTCCATAAAAGAATTATACATGGCAACCTTTCCAGATTCACTGGGAGGCTATGAAATTGGAAATTGAGCTTCAACCAAAGATGCTGTATGTGGAGTAGCTGAAATAAACTGAAACCATTAGGGCTATTTGCAAAGTAAGTGGATGTGTCTTTGTTAAAATTTGATGTTTATTTTTAATATGGTTGCCTGCCCTTCTCTATTTGAACAGCTCATCACACCTTAAACACAAACCACATGCACACTAGAGCATTTATGTAATTTTCTGGGGCAAAGAATTTGGGCTGTGATCCAACACTAAAATATATTACTTTAATACTTATTTGCATCTGTTTGGTATTGTCATGATCCATACAAGACGGAATCATTTTGCTTTCCTTTAAAAAAATAAATAGGGAAGAAAACTCTCTGTTCACACACTTCATTTGAGATTCAGCTCCTCTTTGCAGATATTAGTATCATAAACATTGATGAAGAATAATGTAATGAATGATGAGTTTTGAACAATACTATGGCTGATTTGGTAAAGCTATGTTTTTGGCTTAAACAATAGGATGTTTGATCAAATAACCACAGAGAAGGAAATGGCATTGCAAAAGATGAGTTTCTAATTGAGACAGACAATGAAGTGTACATCAGGAACAGCTGCAGGGACGCCTATCCCATTGCATTTTTACATGTTAATATGCTGAATTTCTACATTAGACGGTCACAATTTTGATTCTTAGCACATCCAGGTGCCTTTACATCTGTGTAGTATATTTAGAAAGGAAGAAAAATCAGATGGAAAACATTTTATATGCAGAATATTCCTTTTTAGGTTCTCCTTATTAATTTTATTATCATTACAAACTATGCAAATGAGGACAGCTTTTTTGGCAATGCCATTATTTATAAATTTAGATGTCATGGCTCCTTCTCTTTTCCATGCAAGAGAACATGCACCCTGGTTCCATGGTAAATATCTACATTTAGTTCTAAGCCCTATGGTAAGAAAATCCAGGAAACAAACATATTGCCCTGCTGGTGGTACTTCTATTAGTCAAGGTCATGATGGGGTGACAAATTGGCCCCAAAATCTCAGTGACTCTACACCGAGCAAGGCACTGCACAGGTCAGCAGGGGGCTTTGTTCCACACTCCCTAAGGGCCCCCGTGGATGACACTCCACCATGTTGTAACACCATGTCAACCCCTGACATTCAGAAGGCAAGAGGGAGCAGGGAGAACTCACACCCATCCCTAGTTCTTTCAATCTGTGGTGACCACGGTTATTGGCCAGAACTGCTCATAAGACTTCAAATCGGCAATAGAGGCTGGAAAATGTTGGAGGCAAATTATTGTCACTGCCATAGTGATTTTGTAATCTGTGTATTAGATGATTGAATTGCCCAAACTGATTATCTCTTTCAACAGAGTATATTGTATTGGGAGTCAATATCACCTCTTTACTGATTACAGAATATTGTGTATCTATTGAACCCAGTTTAATTCCTTATGAAGCAATTACAATTTACGAGAAACCCTGATGTGAATTTACATATCATTCACAAAAAGTAATTATTTTTTTAAATTTATAACTCTCTTTTACTCCATAGGTTATTTTTTTTTCAAATTCCTTTTTTTGCCTTTATTAGAGAAGCTGTGGGTTTATAGAACAATCTTACATAAAATACAGGATTGCCATATACCACACCACACCTTGCATTAGTATGGAACATTTGCTAAATCTGATGATAGTCACTTTTATAATTGTGCTATTTAGTTTTACTTAGGGTTCACTTTTTGTGTAGTATAGTACCGTGGATTTTAAAAAAATTATTCTGTTTCCATATATACAATCTAACCTTTCCCCCTTTTAATCACATTCAGACCTATTTTCAGTGCTATTAATTACATTCACAATATTGTGCTACCATCACCAACATCCATTAACAAAACATTTACATTGTTCCAAATAGGAACCCTGTACATTGTAGGCCTTAGCTTCCCATTCCCTGTTCTCATCTTGCCCCTGGTAACCTATATTCTAGATTCCTGACACTAATAGTTTGCTTATTCTAATTGCTTCAAATCAGTAAGATCAAACAATATTTATCCTTGTCTGCCTGTCTTATTTCACTCAGAATAATGTCTTCAAGGTTCATCCAAGTTTTCCCATGTATCAGGACTTCATTCCTTTTTACAGCTGAATAATATTCCATTGTGTGTATATGCCACATTTTATTTATCCATTCATCAGTTGATGGACACTGGGGATGCTTCCACTTTTGGGCAAAGGCTGCTGTGAACATCAGTGTGCAAATATCTGTTAGAATCCCTGCTTTTAAATGTTTGGGGGTTACCTAGAAGTGGGATTTCCAGTTCATACTGTAGTTCTATACTTAGTTTTCTGAGGAACCACCAAACTCTATTCCACAGTGGATGTACCATTCTGCATTGCCAGCAGCAATGAATGAGGATTCCTGTTTCTCACCATCCTCCCCAACACTTATTTCCCTTGTTGTTTTTTGTTGTTTGGTTTTGGTTTTGGGTTTTTTTTTTTAGATGCCCGGGGCCGGGGAACGGGCAGTCAGCCACTGAGCCACAACAGCTCCCCTCGGTTGGTTTTTTCATTTGTTTTGCTTGTTATTTGTTTTCTTGTTTATTTGTTTTTTTTTAGGTAACACTGGGAACCAAACCCAGGACCTCCCATGTAGGAAGCAGTTGCTCAACTGCTGGAGCCACATCACTCCCCAATTTCCCATTTTTTTATTGTAGACATTCTAATGGGTATGAAATGGTATCTAATTATGGTTACGATTTGCATTTCCCTGATGGCTAATGATGTCGAACAACTTTTTATGTGCTTTCTGGCCATTAGTATATTTTCTTTGGAAAGAATTCTATTCAAGACTTTTGCCAATTTTTAATTGGGTTGTTTATATTTTTCTTGTTAAGTTGAAGGATTTCTGTAAATATTCTGGATAGTATACCTCTATCAGATATGTGGTTTTCCAAATATTTTCTTTCATTGTATAGTTTGTCATTTAATTTCATGATAAAGTCCTTTGATGCATGAAAGTTTTTAATTTTTATGCTGTCCCATTTATCTAATTTTTCTTTTGCTGCTTGTGCTTTAGGTGTTCAGTCCAAGGAACCATTGACTAACACAAGGTCCTGAAGATAAGTCCCTATGTTTTCTTCTAGGAGTTTGATAGTTCTAGCTCTTATATTTAGGGCTTTAATCCATTTTCAATTGATTTTTGTATATGGTGTGAGATAGGGTTCCTCCTTCCTATTTTTTTTTTTTTTTTTTGCAAAAGGAGATCCAGTTTTCCAAGCACCATCTGAAGGGAATATTCTTTCCAGATTGGATGGTCTTTGCCTGCTTGTCAAAAATCAGTTGACCATAAATGTGAGGATTGGTTGCTGAGCTCTCAGCTCTATTCCATTTGTCTGTATGTCTGTCCATGTGCCAGTGCCATGCTGTTCCTGCTTTTTTCTTTTCTTGACAGCTCCTGCCTCAATTGTTTTTGTACAAATAGCACAGGAAGACCCCAGCCCCATGGACATGACAGCCCAGGGGTCATACCAGTCCTTCTATCCTCTCACATTGGCAGATGGAAGGCTCTACTCAGGAGACTTCGTTGGGACCTGGGAACCTTTGGGAACCTGAGTGGAAGCAGTAACTTTAGCCTGAGCCAGAGCCTGGGCCTTGGTTTGATCCTTGGCCTTGGACTTTGTTGGAACAGTCTGAAAACTTTGGTGATGCAGGCATGAACACGCTCCCCAAGCTTGAGGTGGGCAATGTAGGCAAGTCGATTGAGCTTGCATGTGTCACTCTCGGAATCTTGGGCTTGACCTCCTTGGGCTTTAGGAGGGCCTCGATGGCCACTGCATGTGTCCTCATGGCCTTGGCATTGTTGGCCCTTCTTGTTATGCTTCTTGGCAAAGCACATATTCCTTAAGAACTTGGAGTTTACCTTTTTAAGAGAGTCATATATTTGTGATCAAGGCTTCATGCCATTTCTGTGCCATTTTTGGGACGGGTTGTGCGTGGTGTAGTTCTTGGACTTGGCCATATCTGCACCTGTGCCTGCAGCTCCTGGAGCACCTGGAACCAGAAAAAGCTTTGCTGTTTTGATTACTGTGGCTTTGTAATAAATTTTAAGATTAGTAAGTGTGAGCCCTCCAAGTTCATTCTTTTTCAAGATGGCTTTAGGTATTCAGGGCTCTTCCTCTTTCATATAAATTTGTTTAGCTTTTCCATTTCTGAAAATAAGTTTGTTGTACTTTTGATTGGGATTGCATTGACCCTATAAATTGGTTTGGGTAGGATTGACATCTTAATACAATGTAGTTTTCCAATTCATGAATACAGAGTGTCTTTCCATTTGTTTAAGTCTTTGATTTATTTAGCATTATTTCATAGGTTTCTGTGTACAAGTCCTTTATATTCTTGGTTAGATTTATTCCTAGATATTTGTGTCTTTTAGTCGCTATTGTGAAAGGATTTTTTTTTCTTGATTTATTCTTCTGATTGTTTATTGCTTGTGTAAAGAAACTACTGATTTATGGGTGTTGATTTTGTATGTCACTACTAAGCTGAATTGATTTATTAGCTCTAGGAATTTTGCTGTGGATTTTCCAGAATTTTTTTTCATTCTGTTTTTTTCATTAAAAAATTTGTTATAGTACATCATTCATACATGAACATATATAAACAATAAGTGTATAGTAAAAGTTGTGAACTTACAAAACAAACATGCATAACCTACAGGGCTCCCATATAGCACCCCACCACCACCACCACCATCTTGCATTGTTGTAGAACATTTGTTACAAATGGTGGAAAAGCATCATCAACATATTACTACTAACTATAGTCCATATATTATATTTGGTGTATTTTTCCCCCAACCCACCCTACAGTTAACACCCTGTATTAGTATTATGTATTTGTTATAGTTCATGAAAGAACATTCTTAAATCACAGTCCATCATCCACTACTAGATTCATACATTTATAGAGCTAATAGTGGCCATTCTAATAAGTGTGAAATGCTATTTCATTGCAGTTTTGATTTGCATTCCGATTATAGCTAGTGATGTTGAACATATTTTCATGTGCTTTTTTAAATTATTTTTTTTATTTTTAACGAAGCTTTAGATTACATAATGCTACACAAAAAAATATGTGGTTTTCACATGTCCCACTCCCTCCCCCTCCCACACTTTCCCACATTAACAACATCTTTCATTAGTGTGATACATTTGTTAAAACTGATGAACACATATTGAAGCATTGCTTATAACAATGGACTACAGTTTACATAATAATTTACACTCTGTCCCACACAATTTTGTAGGTTATGACAAAATATACAGTGGCCTATATCCATCACTGCAATGTCATGCAGGACAACTCCAATGTCCTGAAATGCCCCGTATTACACCTATTTTTCCCTTTCCCATCCCTCAGAACCTCTGGTGGCCACTGCCTTTATATCAATGATAAGAGTTCTTCCATTGCTAGAATAATAATAATTCTATAGTAGAATAATAATAAATCTACTTTAGTTCACTGTTCATTCCCCAGTCTTGAGGATTGGGGATGGTGATGTCATTCTGCTTCTAATTGAGAGGGAGCTTAGATCTTATGGGGCAAATGGATGGAAGTATCTTGCTTGCAGTTGCAGACACTCTGTTCCTTGGCATGGGCATTGTTCATCATCATCATCATCTCCTTAGTTGTCCTGGGTGAGTCCAATGAACTGTAGAGTAGGTGTTGCAACTCTGCTGAGATTCAGGGCTCAACTGGCACATAGATGAACCAAAGATTTAAGTCCCTAGGACATATATTTATTGAGAATAGTGCTAATTATAGGTTCAAATAAAAGGGAAAGAAGAGCCATGTACAGAGAAACTATGAGTCTAACTCGGTTACACTGGGGAACATAAACTCCAAAGTAAGGCCCACTGACAGAGTGCTGAATTCCTGAGCTGTCTGCCCTGCTTATACATTGTGGATGTCTCTAGAGCTCTTAGAAGCCATGCTATTTGAGGCATTGTTTACTATGGCAACAATGAGATTCTGCTGAGATATGCATAAGTGTAACCTCTGGAATGACCTCCTGATTTACTTTGAAATCTCTTAGCCATAAAAACTCGTTTGTACTTACCATTTCCCCTTTTTGGTTAAGGTCTTTTTCCAGATGCATTGCTAGCTGGTTCTTGGTAATAATCCCTCAGTGTCAGGGAGGCTCATCCCCGGGAGTCATGTCCTACATCAGGGTGGGGGTGTAGTACAGTTATATGCTGGGTTTGGCTTAGAGGCTGCATTTGCGCAACAAGGTGACTTTCAGGAGGTAACTCTTAAGCAGGATATAATACTAGGCCAAGTTTCAGTTTCACAAGAAAAGGTTCATAAGTCCAATCATCAATATCAAGAGCGTGGAGTGATGGTCTGTCTTCCTTCACAAGGCACTGCCCTTGCACTTGGGAGATTCTTGCTGTCCTATTAGAGAATGTAGTAGAACCCCCCAGAATGGAAATTCAATATTCTTTTGGTTATTGTGTGGATTTCTACCCACTGAGACAATGCCCCATGGACAACTGAACATATTCATATGACTTAGAGGCATGCTCCAGGTGAACCCTTTCCCATGCATCCCCCCATTACTGACACCCCACACCACTGATCCTCTCCTGCCACTGTTATGACCCTTCTATGATCCAAAGTCTCTCCAAAAATGAAGCCAACAAAACAACCAAATAAAATTAATAAGAAAATGGAATAATAACTTTTTAAATAACCAATAAAATACAAAAAACACTTTCAATTGAAATAATAAAAATTTTTTTAGACATTGCATCTTTTGTCACTGCAAGATCTGTTGTCTTGTATGTGCAATGACATTTTCTTCCATGTATTCCCCCAGTGTCTTATTTTTTTTCATTTTATCTTCAAAGAAGCTTTAGGATACAGAAAAGTCACCTAGAGAATACAGGGGATTCCTATATACCCAACACCCTCCCCTCTTCCTCTCTCCACTATCAATAACATTTTACATGCAGACGGTACATTTCTTAAATTGATGTACAAATACTGAAGCATTGCTACTAACCATGGTCAATGGTTTACATTATGGTTTACATTTTGGATCATACACTTTTATAGGTTTTGATGAAATTTGAAGTGGCCTGTATCCATTGTTGCAAGATCATGTTGAAAAATTCTAATGCCGTAAAAATGCCCTACATTCCATCTTTTCTATTCTTCCCTCCCCTTTCTCTCAGAACCTATGTGTGATGGTTAGGCTAATGTGTCAACTCAGGCAGGTAATTGTGCCCAGTTGTTTGGTCAAGCAAGCACTGGGCTAATTGTAATACAAGGACATTTATGGGCTTTAGTCATCAGTGAGTTTACTGCATAGATAGCTGATTACATCTGTATCAACCAGGGAGATTGCCATCAGCAATGGGTGATGCTTTATCCAATCAATTGAATGCCTGAAAAGGGGAAGTGATTTCAGCATTCAGAGAGAATTTCCCAGCTTGTCTTTAGACAGTCTCTGGGAAACTCATCAAGGGCCTTCATTGGACTTTCATCAGAGCCCCTGGTTTGCAGCCTGCCTGTAGAACCTGAACTTGTGCATCCCACAGTCGCGTGAGAGACTCTCATAAAATCTCACACTATTTACAGATTTCTCCTGTTGATTCTGTTTCCTAGAGAACCCTACTAATACACTAAGTTTCAATTTTTGAAGAATGAGATTCATAGTTATTTGTAATAATATTGAGTCTGTTTTCTTTTATTAGGCACTGCCTATGTTCTGAAAGGATTCCTGTCCCTTTAATTGAGAAGATAGCAGGACTCCCCAGGATGGGAGTTTGATATTTTCTTGTTTATTGTGTGGGTCTCCACCCACTGATATAACACAACATGACAAGATGAACACTTACATTTTCCATAGAGGCCTGTCCCAGACGCACTCTGTCCCACATACCCCACCCCCCATACATCCAACACTCTACACCAGTAACCCTTCCCTGCCATATTTGACAAAAGAACATTCCCAACACTGTAGTTTTAACCACAGACCTGCAACTCCCCAGAGTTCACCTGGTCTTTCCCTGACCCTCCCCCTAGTTCCATAGATAGTCCATCTCACACACCCCCCACCTAACTCCCCCTCACAGACAAGCACTGCTGAACCCAATCACATCACTGCACCACTGTCACACTCATCCACTGCACAACTACACCCTTCCACCTTACCATAGATTTTGCCTATATGGGCATTGGCTCACCACCTTCTACTCCCTTTCTGTCTCCTGGAAATCTATCTTCCAGACTCGCTCTGTGAGACTGCTCAATTTGCTTAATTCTGATCAGTGATGCCATGTAATATTTGTCCTTCAGTGCCTGGTTTACTTCACTCAACATAATGTCTTCAAGATTCATCCATATTATCCCATGTATTAATACTGCATTCCTTCTCACAGTTGAGTAATATTCCATTGTGTGTATATACCACAGTTTGCTTAACCGTTCATCTGTTGATGGACATTTGGGTTGCTTCCAACTTCTGGCAATAGTGAACAATGCCGCTATGAACACTGGTGTGCATATGTCTGTTTGTGTCCCTCTTTTCAATTCTTCTGGGTACATACCCAGCAGTGGGATTGCTGGGTCACGTAACTGTTCTATAGTTAGCTTCCTGAGGAACTGCCAAACTATCCTCCACAGTGGCTGCACCACTGCAGTCATGGAATGGATGAGACATGAAGTGGATAAGGGTTCCCATTCCTCCACATCCTCTCCAACACTTGTAGTCCTCTGTTTTTTTAATAGCCACCAATCTAATGGGTATAAGATGATATCTCATTGTGGTTTTGATTTGCATTTCCCTAATAGCTAGTGATGTTGAGCATCTTTTCATGTGTTTTTTTAGCCATTTTTATTTCTTCTTTGGAGAAGTATCTATTATAGTCACTTGCCCATTTTTTTAAATGGGTTGTTTGTCTTTTTATTTTCAAGACATAGGATTTCTTTTTATATGCTGGATATTAGGCCCCTATATTTTCTTCCACTGAGTAGGCTGCCTTTTCACTTTCTAGACAAACCCCTTTGAAGCACAAAAGTTTTTAATTTTGAAGAGGTTCCATTTGTCTATTGTTTCTTTCATTGTTCGTGCTTTGGGTATAAAGTTTATGAAACCATTTCCTACTAAAAGATCTCATAGGTGCTTCCCTAAATTATCTTCCAGGACCTTTATGGTCTTGGCTCTTATATTTAGATCTTTGATCCATCTTGACTTAATTTTTGTATAGGGCATGAGATGGATATCCTCTCTCATTCTTTTGGATATGAATATCCAGTTCTCCAACCACTATTTGTTATAGTGGCCATTCTCTCCCAGTTGAGTGGGCTTAGTGGCTTTTTAGAATATCAGTTGACCGTATATGTGAGGATCTACATCAGAACTCTCAATTCTGTTCCGTTGGTCAGTATGTCTACCCCTGTGCCAATACCATGCAGTTTTGACCACTGTAGTTTTGTAGTATGTTTTAAAATCAGATAGTATGATTCTTCCAATTTTGTTTTTCTTTTTCAACATGTCTTTGGCTATTTAGGATCCCTTGCTCTTCCAAATCAATTTCATAGTTAGCTTTTCTAATTCAGTAAAAAATGCTGATGTAATTTTTATTGAGACTGTGTTAAATCTGTAAATCAATTTGGGTAGAATAGATATCTTGATGTTTAGCCTTCCTATCCATGAACAAGGAATATTCTTCCATTTATTTAGGTCTTCTTTTATTTCCTTTAACAGTGTTGTGTAGTTTTCTGTGTACAAGTCATTTACATCTTTAGTTAAATTTGTTCCTAGGTATTTGAATCTTTTAGTTGCTATTTTAAGTGGGATTTTTTTTCTTGATTTCCTCAATTATTCTACACTCTCCCCCACACAGTTCTGCATGTTATGTGATGATATAAAATGGCCTATATCTGTCATTGCAGTGTCACTCAGGATGATTCCCAAGTCCCCAAAAAGCCCCTGTATTACAACTGTTTTTCCCTCTCCCTGCCCCCAGAGCCTCCAGTAGCCACTGGCTCCACATCAATGTTGTAATTTCTTCCATTGCTAGAATCACAATATGTCTATAGTAGAATACCAGTAAGTCCACTCCAGTCCATAGTTCTTCCCCCAATCTTGAGGATTCTGGGATGGTGATGTCCACTCCACCTCCAATTGAAAGGGGGCTTATATCCCATGGGGAAGATGGATGGGACTATCCTACCTGCAGGAGCAGACTCTCTCCATTCCCTGGGATGGCAGTTGTCCATCATCATCTCCCCACCAGTTGTCCTGGGTGACTCCAATGAGCTGTAGAGTATGTATAGCCACTCCACCAAGGTTCCAGGCCCAGCTGACACATGAAAAGTCCAAAGACTCGAGTCTCTGGACATAGACCTACAAGCTCCAGCACCAAGTGTAGGTTTAAATAGAAGGGACAGATGAGCCATGTGCAGAGAAGACATAATTGAGTCCAACTCTGTCACTCTCAGGAGCACAAACTCCAAAGTAGGCCCCACTGGCAAGGCACCAAACTCCAGAGCTATCTGCCCTGACCATAGAATCTGGGTATTTCCAGAGCCTTCAGGAGCCCCACTATTTGGGGTGATATCCACTTTGGAAGTCTATGAGATCCTGCTGAGATGTGCGTAAGCGTTACCTCTGGTATAACCCAGTATTTCTTGAAGGGCAGGTTTTTTGTTGACAAACTCTCTTAATTTCTGTTTATTTATGAATATTTTGAACTCTCCCTCATTTTTGAATGCCAGCTTTGCTGGATACAGAATTCTTGGCTGGAAGTTTTTTTTTCTTTTAGCACCTTAGTTATGTCATACCACTGCCTTCTTGCCTCCATGGTTTCAGATGCGAAATCAGCACTTACTCTTAGCAAGCTTCCTTTGTATGTGATGGATCTCTTTACTCTTGCTGCTTTCAGTATTCTCTCTGTCTTGAGCATTGAACAGTTTGATAAGTATATGTCTTGGGGTAGGCCTGTTAG
>PVKH010023228.1:0-13912 GCA_004027955.1 Chaetophractus vellerosus
CAAAAGTACAGAACTTTTAACCCCTTCAGATCCTCAGAATTCACTAACACTTTTCTATATTTACTGAAACTCCATAATAAAACAATAATATCTTTCTACTTCCATTGGAGAAGATGAATCTGCAAATATATAATCATATTTCAATGTTATGTATCAAATACAATATAACATTGCCTTTGTAGATATATGTGGATAATGTTAAGCAAAATGTTTCTCTTTAGTGTTCAGTAAAATTCCATTTGAAGAATCTGTAACATAAAGATTGGGTTGCAAAATAAACTACTAAAATGTATTATGTGAAATAATAATTATAGAATAATAATTATGTATATATATATGAGTATATGTGTGTGTACACTTTACACACATATATACAAATATACCTGTGTAAATCTAACAAGCAAAGAAAAATATGAACTTTTACAACAGTTCTTGTTGCTGCAATTCATCATGAAATTTTAGTTAATCTTTATAGTTTACATATTTGTTTATTTTTTCACTCTTTTTGCATTTGTCTTGATAATTTTAAGAGATGCCTGAGAGAATTCCATGGATAGAGAATATTGTTCATCTCTGTATTCAACAAATTTCCTCTACTCATCAGTATCAATCAATCAATCCAACTCCTTAACTGTCTCTGTTTAAAAGGGGTGTGAGGAGCCCAAGATTTCCAAGTGATATTTTCAATTACTAGTGTAATAAAATCACTGCTCTGTTCCCTGATGTAAGCATAACCTCTTGGAATTTAGACCTAGACAGCTGTTGAGCTGAAAATGGTGGAAGTAGAAGCAAAAATTATCTAAGTGTGGTTTTAGTGTAAAAGTAAAAGAAGTTACTTACACTTACCTCCATTGATACTCTTGATATTATTAATATCCCTTGATATTATTCTGACTATGGAAGAAACAACAACAGTCAATACATCCTGAGAGATAAAGCCCCTCAGTGATTTCTCTGGATAGGTACTTTCATGTACAGTAAGATATTCTACCATTTCTTCATACCAGCTACAACAGTGTAATGTGTACTTGAAAAGACAAGTGAATTCCTTGGAGTTTAATGCACTGCCACATTTATTTTTACTACAAAATGTTACTTAATCAAACTCAATGGTAGATACATAGGAAGAAGAAGAATAAGTCATCCCACATTCATGGAATGTTTCATTACAACTTGCATCTGACCAAACCTTCTGACAAGGACATCAAGAAAATTGTGTGTTGTAGAGGGAGTGCAGTGACTGTTTAAATATTCAGAGAACCACCAAAGTAAGGCTGGAGTAGCCAAGAGATCAAGGAAAAAAGTATGCATAGATGAGGCTGATATTCAGTGCTGTCTTTTCATTGGATGATTTTCAAACATCAGCCAACAGATGGACAGATAAAACATAATATGTGTTTGAAAGAATTTGGTACAATTTAAAAACTCACAAATTTCTAGTGGATGTAAATCAATAAAACTAACAACATACTTTGTAAAATAATTGATGAAAATTGACCATTCCCATGTTTCCATGTTCTAGAAATCCAATCTTAGTTATACTCTACAGAAATGTTTACATAACACCAAAAGGTATGGATATCAGAGAACATTTAATACCCACAAACTTTTAATAACACAAACATAGAATCAATAAATAGATGATGGTATATACATACAAAAAATCCCTATAATGAAATTTTATATGATTACACATACATGAGGTTTAACACAGATAACTCTAAACTATGTTATTAGATGCCAGAATAGCAGTTACTTTTGGTGAATAGAGGAAGGAATGTTTTGTGTTGTTGCAAATGTTCTATTTCTTAATCTATGTGGTGGTGATATAGGCATGATCATGTAAAAACTAACACTGCAACTTATGATTGTGTAGTTTCCTATACATGAATTAAATTTCAATAAAATTCCTTTAAAATAATATTACTTGAGTAATTACTAAATTAATGTATTATTGGAGAAATATTTATAAAACTAAGTGGTTACAATTGAAATATCAGAGGTTCAAAATTAATGAGCTAAACATCCAAGATAAGAAACTAAAGAATTGGTAGTATACAAATAAAAGAGTAAAAACAGGGGCCCGGCTTGATAGCCCAGTGGACAGGGCACTGGCATACCACATGAGAGGACCCGGGTTCAGTTCCCTGGGACCTCTCCTAGTGGACAGACTGCCTTGAGAATGGCAAGCTGCCATGGGTGGGCCAGAGCCGCTGTGGGCAGGGCAAAAATCTGCCACAGACAGGGCAAAACCCACCATGGGCAGGGCAGGTCGCCCATGAATGGAGCACAGCCAGCCACCCACGAACTGAAAGCTGGCCATGAATGGAAACAGAAGCCGCCCACAAGCGGGGAAAGCCGTGCCTGCACAGTGACCAGTCTCAGCGTGCCCCCTCAGCAGGGGGAAGGGGAGATATGTAATAAAAATAAATAAATCTTTAAGAAAAAGAGTAAAAACATAAAAAATGAATGAAGAATTAGGAAACATGCAATCAAAATATAAACACTTTCAGAATTTTACTATGTGTTCACAATTTCTTATATACAACTCCCAAAAAAAATTATGTGAAAACCATTCTTTCTTTTAAGTTTGAAGGAACACTAAACTAATATGATTATTTATAAAATTTATGGATATTTCTTAAATTTAATATACATTTTTTTGATTGAATTGACATGTTGGATTATGATGTCTAACCCTAGATTTTATTGGGATTTAATATAATATAAATTTATATACCACAAAATTTTCTAAAACTTTTAAAAATGTTAATTCACAAATATATATTGACCAATGTATATCATATAAAATACTAAGAGATGGCATTTGAAAGGACAACTACAGTTAATATAAAATCTATTCAAACTAATAAAAAATTAAAAATTAAAAACATGACACAACAATAGTGATTCAGGATTGGAAAGAAAATTTGAAAGTTTCTGTAAACATTTAAAATAAAATTAAACAGTTTTGAAAATATAAAACACCAGATATACAAAATTTTATAGCAGGTTTTACTAAATATTGAAGGAGCAGGACATTCAGATCTCTAAACTCCTTCAGAAAATAGAGAAGAATGTTTCTTAATTCACCTTTTAAAACATTATAACCTTAATATCAAAACCAAACAAGAAAGAGTTTATTGTTCAATATCATTCTTGAATATATATGTAAATCCAAACACAATATTAGCAAAAGGAAATAATCTCTTTATGATGATTCATGGATGATATGTATTGAACAAAATAGATCCTTCTATATTAGAGATCCACATGCCAGTGGAGAAAAAATGTATGATTTTTTCTCAAAAATTTTAAATATGTGGTAGAAATCCTTAGCAGATAAAATTATATTTAAAAAATATCACTTCTGAAACAGGTTATCTGAAAGAAAGAAAAAAGTAAACTTTGAGTGAACATTTCAATGTTGAAAGGTAAAAAATATTCCACAAAATGAGGAACAAGTCAAGCTTGTCTATATTCACCCTTTTATTCTAATTTTGTCTGGAGGTCCTGGCATCATAGAATTGTAAGAAGAAAGTTTTAAAATTCCAAGAATTTCAAAGGTAATTATAAAACTGTTATTCAAAAATAATGTGTATATCTATATAGAAAAAGAAGCTGTGGTTATGTTATAAGAACTATGAAGTGATGAATAGAAGTGTTAAGACATAGGAGGTTATGCTAATACATGTCTCAGCAGGAACTCACTGACTGCCACAGTAAACAGTGCCTCAAACAGTGGGGCTCTTGAAGTCCCTAGAGACATTTATACACTGTAGACAGAGCAGACAAGCTCAGGAATTTGGCACCCAGTCAGTGGACCTTATTTTGGAATATATGCTCCCCAGTGTGTTAGACTAATTTACAATATCTCTACATAAGACACTTCTGCCCCTTTTATTTGAACTTCTAATTAGCCCTATGCTAATTAAATATGTATCCCAGAGATTCAAATCTTCCATCTGTTCATGTGCCCATTAAGACCTGAATCTCAGCATAGTTGCAACAGCTACTCTCCAGTTCATTGGAGTTACTCAGGTCAACTAATTAACAAAAGGATGACCATGGGCAATGCCCATCCCAAAAAACAGAATATCTACAACTGTAAGCAAGATATTATATCCATCTGCCCTTTGGCCCTTTGGGATATGAGCCCCCTCTCAATCTGAAGCAGAATGGGCATCATCTTCCAAAAATCCTCAAATTTGAGGAATGAATAAATGCAAGGGAGGAATGTGATTATGTTCTAAAATAGGCTTTATTATTTTTTTTTCCAATGGAAGATCTTGTATCATTTATATAAAAGCTATGGCCACCAGATGTTCTGAGGGGAGAGAGAGGGAAGAATAGGTGTAACGTGGGGCATTTTGAGTATATTGGAATTGTCCTGAATGACATTGCAATAATGGATATAGGCCATTATACATTTATCAAAACCTATAAATTTCTGCAGTGCAAAATATAAAACTGTAGTCCATGGTTACTAGAAATGCTAAAATATGTTTCATAAATCATACTGAAGCTGGCTTCATATTCAGAATGAATAAAAAGATCTGGAACCTAGCAGAAAAGTCCACGTGGACACTAATAACACAAGATGGCTGTTGGAAGCTCCTGTGAGATTTCCACCATGCAGAATGAGATTCCCAAGAGATTTTTCTGGATATTCTCCCAGGATATTATCATTGGCCCCACCTGTGGGATTGATGGGTGGGGTAATCACTCAAAACTGCAAACACCTGGGAATCCTCCCTTACCATTAGCAAAGGTGTGGAATAATTAACATTTTAAAAAGGAGGTGCAAGTTGCATCAGTCTGGAGGCAACTGGAATGTGTGGTGGAATGATCAACATAAAACTGATTTCTTTACTCCTCAGCTGGAAACACAGCTGGCTAAACCCTGTTCTCTGGGAAGGGGCTGGGCAGTCTGAATCCAAACTGTTAGACCTGTGAAGGGGAGAATAAACCCCAAGAGTGGGAAGTTTCTGACAAAGGGTGGAGAGGGGTTTCCTTTCTGTGGGTTTAGTTGACAGAACCCTCTAGCAGTTTATGGGAGTAAATTAGACAGCTGGAAGTGGTGCTGGGCTGAGGGCGCTAGGCTCAGCAAAGAGGGGTCCCAGTAATTTTACAGCTCCATGCTGAGTAACACAATCTCAGCTCACCTGGGGGAGTCAGGTGGTAGGAAGTAATAGATAAGTCTCCATGAGCTTATTTGGGGTCCCCTCACAGGAGGGGATGGTCTAGAAGAGGTGTTTTTAAGGACACTTACTACATCAAAAACTAGAGAGAGAGAAATGTATTAACTTGCTTTAATCACTAAATTCTGCCTCAAAGCTTGCAAAGAGAATGCTGCAAGGCAATTGATTAATGAATACATGATGAGAGGCCCCACAAGTGCTGAAAAGGAATGCTGTTTTTCCTTAACTTTGATGGCATGCTGATGTGCTTCTTACCTCTACTCTCTCCTATTTTTGTTTTTTTAATTAGATGCTGATAGCTTTTTTCTTCTTTGCTGGTCTTCTTCATCCTTGACTTTCAATCCTCTGTGTATAGTGATTGTCTCTACCAACACACTCTCCTCTTCTTCCTTCATCTTTCTACCTTCAGCTTTCTGTTGTGGTTCTTACATTCCACATTCTTTCATTCACTCTCAACTTCACCCTTGTTAAAGTCTACCTTGTCTATTCTGTTTCCTTTTCGTTCTTTCTTTTTGTATTAGCTTTTATCTTTCATCCTATTCATTATTAGTTTTCTCTCTCCTCATCATTCTGGCCATATAGAATATTCTATATATTTTTCTCTATTTGATTCCCCATTCCATTGTAGGCACTCCAATTTTTCCCCTATCACTCTACATGGCCTACATGAGTCAAATATTCAATTTTCTAAGTCTGATATGGCCCCTCTTCTAACTTTTATCAATAATACTATTATCCCTTTTCCTTTCTTACCCCTTTTGATTGCTCTGGCCCTAATCTTCTTCCTTCAAAGGAACATAGAAAAAAGCAAGGAAATACAACAAGGGGAAGAAAGTATGAATGAGAAAACTTAATACAAAAACAGCAGAACTACAAGCTAAATAAAACTCTAGAGCAGAGAGAGAAGCTAATCAGCTGAATAAACCCATCAAGATATAATGAAGACCACAGGGCAACAAAAAATTACAAACCATACTGAGAAACCGGAAAACACGGAACATTCCAAAGAAGAAACCAAAACCCAGGAAGAGATGCAGAACATAGAACAACTAATCAAAGATGTCAGCACAAATATCATGGACCAACTTCATGAAATGAAGGAAGTGATTGAGGATATTACAGAGACACTAGGGAGCACATACTGAAGAACTTGTAAACATACATAAAAAGATAACAGATATGATGCCAATGAAAAGCATAATCCAAGAAATAAAAAAGATGACGGATTCACATAACAGCTGATTGGAACAGACAGAAGAAAGAATTAGTGATGTGGAAGACAGTACATCTGAAATCAGGCAGATAGTAGAAAATATAGATAAAAAGATAGAAAAAGTCCAGCAGGGACCCAGGGATTTAACTGATAACAGAAAACGCAAAAACATTTGCATTTTTGGCATCCGAGAAGGAGAAGAGAAGGGAAAGGGAACAGAAGGAGTTTTGAAGGAAATAATGGCTGAAAAATTCCTAACCCTAATGAGGGAGATGGATGTACTTATCCAAGAAGCACAGCACACCCCAAAAGGTATAAATCCCAACAGGCCAACATCAAGACTCATACTTGTCAAAATGTCCAATGCTCAAGACCAAGAGAAAATACTCAAGGCACCAAGATAAAAGGGAACCATCACATGGAAAGGAAGCACAATAAGATTAAGTGCTGACTTCTCAGCTGAAACCATGGAGGTAAGAAGAGAGTGGTATGACATAGTCAAGGTACTGAAAAAAAAAACTTCCAAACACGAATTCTCTATCCAGCAAAGCTGGCATTCATAAATGATGGAGAGTTCAAAATATTCACAGATAAACTGAAATTGAGGGAATTTGCTAATGAGGAACCTGCACTTCAAGAAATACTAAAAGAAACTCTAAATGTTGAAAGGAAAAAACAGGAGAGAGAGAGTTGGGGGAGAGAGTAAGACAAACAAAAATAACATAAAGAGAAAGAAAACTACATAGGACATACATGAACCCAAAGAAAATATGACGGATGTAAGAAATTCATTGAAAGTAGTAACACTGAATGTTAATGGATTAAACTCACCAGTTTAGACCCAGGGATTCAAGGAGGCTGAAACTAAATGGTTGGAAAAAATTTTACAAGCAAATAATAACCAAAAAAAAAGGGCAGGAGTAGCTATTCTAATACCAGACAAAATATAACTTAAATCCAAAACAATGATAACAGACAAAGATGGACACTATATATTAGTAAAATGGGTAATCTCTCAAGAAGAGAGAACAATTATAAACATTCATGCACCTAATCAGTGTTTCTCTCAATATGTGAGGCACACACTGGAAAAACTTAGTGGAGAAATGAATGCTTCCACAATTATAGTGGGGGACTTTAATATACCATTATTACCATTAGTCAGAACATCTAGATGAAGAATCAGTAAAGGAACAAAGAGCCTGAATAATACATTAGAGGATCTGGACCTAATAGAGATATTCAGAACACTACACCCTAATACAGCAGGATATATATATTTCTTGGACAACATGGATCATACTCTAAGATAGACCACATGCTAGGCCATAGAACAACTCTCAGTGAGTTCAGAATGACTGAGATTATACAAAGCACTTTCTCTGACCACAATGGAATGAAATTGGAAATCACTAAGGGCCAGAGAACTAGATTAAGCAAAAGATATGGAAATTAAACAACACACACTTGGACAAATATTGGGTCAAGGAGGAAAACTTAAGGAAATCAGTAACTACCTCATATACAATGAAACTGACAACACAACATATCAACACCTATGGGATGCAGCCAAAGCAGTACTGAGAAGGAAATTTATAGCTCTGAATGCATATATTAAAAAAGAAGAAATGGATAAAATTGAAGTATTAACTGCACACCTGAAAGGATTGGGAAAAAAAATCACAAACTAACCCTAAAGAAGCAGAATGAAAGAAATAGAAAAGATCAAAGCAGAGCTAAATGAAACAGAAAATAAGAAAGCACTAGAAAAAATAAAGAAAACCAAAAGATGGTTCTTTGAGAACATCAATAAAATTGTTAAACCATTAGCCAGACTAACAAAGAAAATGAAAGATGAGATGCATATACACAAAATAATGAATGAAGAAAGGGATATCACTACTGACCCCACCGAAATAAAGAATATCAAAAGAGGATACTTTGAAAAATTATATGCTATCAAGAATAATAATATAGAGGAAAAGGACAAATTTGTAGGAACTCTCAAGCAGCCTAAACTGATGAATGAACAAATCAATGAACTCAACTTTCCAATTACAAATAAAGAGTTAGACTCTGTCATCAAAAACCTCCCAATTAAGAAGAGCCCAGGATGAGATGGCTTCACAGCTGAATGCTACCAAACATTCTGGAAAGAACTAACACCAATCCTGCTTAAGCTATTCCAAAAAATAGAAATAGAAGGGGCACTCCCTAACCCATTCTGTGATTCCAACATTTCCCTAATACTGAAGCCAGACAAAGATAACACAAGAAAGGAAAATTACAGACCAATCTCTCTAATGATCCCAGATGCAAAAACCCCCAACAAATTACTTACTAATTGCATTCAACAACATATCAAAAGTATTATACACCATGACCAAGTGGGTTTCTTCCCACGTATGCAAGGTTGTTTCAACATATGAAAATAAATCAATGTTATTCACCACATAAACAGATTGAAAGAAAAAAATCACATGGTCATCTCTATAGATGCAGAAAAGCATTTGAGAAAACACAGCACCCTTTCCTGGTAAAAACTCGGCAAAAACTAGGAATAGAAGGAAACTTTCTGAACATGATAATAGCTATACATGAAAAACCCAAAATTAACATCATCTTCAATGGGGAAATCCTATGAGACTTCCCTCTGAAATCAGGAAGAAGACAAGGAGGCCCACTGTCAACACTCTTATTTAACATTGTCCTAGAAGTACTTGCTCAAGAACTGAGGCAAGAAAAAGAAATAAAAGGCTTCCAAATTGGAAAGGAAGAAGTAAAAATTTCATTAGTGGCAGATGACATGATCTTATACTTAGAAAGCCCAGAGAAATCTACAACAAAGCTGCTAAAACTTAAAAAGCAGTTCAGTGACATTGCAGGCTATAAGATCAATGCTCAAAATCAGTAGTTTTCCTGTACAACAACAACAAACAATCTGATTAGGAAATCAAGAAAAAATAACATTTACAATAATAACAAAAAGAATCAAATACCTATGAATAAATTTAACTAAAGATGCAAAGGACTTATATGCAGAAAACTACACAACAGTGTTGAAGGAAATCAAAGAAGATTTAAATAAATGGAAGAATGTCCCCTGTTAATGGATAAGAAGACTAAATATCATCAAGATGTCTATCCTACTGAAACTAATCTACAGATTTAATGCAATCCCAATGAAAATTAACACTCTATTTTTTAAGGAATTGGAAAAACAATCTACAAAATTTATCTGAAAATAAGAAGTCCTGAATTGCCAAGGACATATTGAAAAAGAAAAATGAATTTGAAGGAATCACACTACCTGATTTCAAAACATACTACAAAGCTACAGTGGTGAACACCACATGGTATTGGCACAAGGATAGACACATTGACAAGTGGAACAGAATTGAGAGTTCTGATATAGATCCTCACATATACAGTCACCAGATATTTGACAAGGCCACCAAGCCCACTCAGTGCAGAGAGAATGGCCTCTTCATTAAGTGGTGCATGGAAAACTGGATATTCATATGCACAAGAATTAGAGAGGAACATCATCTCACACCCTATAAAAAATTAACTCAAGGTTGATGAAAGATCTAAATATAAGAGCCAAGACTATATGAACCTTGGAGGATAATCTAGGGAAGCATCTACAGGACTTGTAACAGGAAATGTTTTCAAAGCCCGAGCAGCAAAAGATAAACTAGATAAATGGGAGCTTCTCAAAATTAAAACTGTTTGCACCTCAAATGATGTTATCAAGAAAATAAAATGGCAGCATACCCAATGGGAGAAATATTTGGCAACCATATATCTGATAGGAGCCTCATATCTTGCATATATAAAGAGATCCTAGACCTTGAAAATAAAAAGATTAACAACCCATTTTAAAAGTGGGCAAGTGACCTGAAAAGACAGTTCTCCAATGAAGAAATTCAAATGGCTGAAAAGCACATCAAAAAATGCTCGACAGCTCTAGGTATTATAGAAATGCAAATCAAAATTACAATGAGATACCATCGTATACCCATTAGAATGGTGGCTATTAAAAAACTGCAGACTATAAATGTTGGAGAGGATGTGGAGGAATGGGAACCCTCATCCACTGCTGGTCGGATTGTGGATTTGTCCAGCCACTGTGGAAGACTGTATGGTGGTTCCTCAAAAAACTAAATATAAATCTTCCATATGATCCATTGATTCCACTGCTGGGTATATACCCAGAAGAATTGAAAGCAAAGGCACAAACAGATATATGTACACCAATGTTCATAGCAGCATTATCCACAATTGCCAGAAGTTGGAATCAACCCAAGTACCCAACAACAGATGAATGGATAAACAAAATGTGGTACATACATACAATGGAATACTACTCAGCAGTAAGAAGGAATAAAGTTCTAACACACAGGATCACATGGATGAATCTTCAAGACCTGATGTTGTGTGAAGCATGCCAGGCAGTTAAAGATGAGCTGTACAAGGCCTCACTGATATGAATTAAGGAAACTGAGACATCCATGAAAACTAGGGTCTGAAGGATAGGTTTCTAAGAAAGAGAAAGAGAAGAGAAAGTTTGGGGACCTTATCCATAGGTACGTAATCTGTGGTGAGGTGATTGTTTGTGGTTCCATGTTGGAGGGGTGGGACAGGTGGGTGGTGATATTGTTTGGTTTTTGGTTCAGGGTTGTTGGTTGGGATGACTAGGAGGGGCAGGTTGGAGAGCCCAGGATACTATGGGGGGTGCAGGGGGGACCGTATGAATGCTTAAGACTTGTGTGTGAGGTGTTGTGACCCAGCAGATGGGAGTGCTCTTGTCACAGTGTGGAGGGGAGGGATTGCAGCTTGGGGGTTCAGGTTGGGGACCATTCAAGGGGACATATTGAGGAGGCCAAGGTGGTGTGTTGGAGTGTTTGTCCTGTTGTGGTGTGTGATGGAAATCCTGCACAGTGGGGGGAGGGAGAGAGGCTGCCTATTTTTGGAGGTCTGTTTCACTCAAAAATAAACAGGTGGTGACCCTTGGGAGCAGGGATGGTTCCAGGATGGTGAATCACTGGTGAGCCAGGATATTCTGTGGCATGTACATGTGAATCCTGTCATTCGAGGAGCCAAGCCTGGGGGGTTGGTGTGGTCCCTGGGGGTGGTGGGAAGGGACTGGGTAGATCAAAAGGGGCATGTTTGGTGGTCTGTGGAAGTGTTTACCATTGCCTTGAATTGGTGGACATGGGACAGGATGATAGTCATCACTATTTATAACAGTGCACCAGCTCAAATGTGGACCTTGATGTGGACCAAGGACAATGTTTGGGAACTATGTTTCACTATCTGTATGTCAGTTATGTTGGTGCTGCAATCCACATACAAAAAGGTTTTGGTATGGGGGAATGGAGGTGGAGGTTGATGTATGAGATTTTCTTGTATTTTGTGTGTGACTCTGCTGTGACCTAAAACTTCTTTGAAAATTAAATGAAAAATGGTGGGATGCTTGACAGTGAGAAGAGGAAGGTGCCACAAAACAGACTGGACACCAGATATTGCCCCAATAAGGCAAATTGGGAAAAAATTTATATATATATATATATAATTATTTTTTCACATTTTTTGAAAAACCCAATCCTTTAATAACATCCTGTTTTCTTTTTTCTATTTTTTTTTGAATTTTTAAAATTATATTTAATTATTAATTTCTCATATATTTTAACTCTTACATTTAAATATCATTATTATTTCATTGTCCTATTCATTGCAATTGTCTATTGTTATGTCTTCAACTTTGAAGAGGCTAGGGATCATAGAATGGTCACAACAGGGATTGTAAAGGATCATCGGTGGGTGGGCCAGGGATGGCGGTACATGGGAGGAAGTCCACCCAAACATGCATAAAAGGCATGCATAATTGTTTAAATGCTATAGTACATGGTCACCAGGTGAAGAATTACTCAATAAATGGGAGAAAACTGAATTCCCATCCTGGAGAGCTCTACCATATTTTCCAGGAGAGTAGCAACATCCCTCCAAGAGCAGGGGCATTGTCTGGCAAAGGATGATGATCCACTGATGGGCCCTTGTTATTGAAGACTAGCCTTATGAGTCTTTGCTCTTGAAACTGAAACAGCATAGTGTTTTGGGGTGGGTAAGAGTTTCCTCTTGAGAACCTCCTTGTTGCTCAAATGTGGCTTCTCTCTAATCCAAGCTCAGTATATGAATGTATTCCCTTCCTCCCAGTGTGGGGCATGACTCCCTGGGAAGAGCCTCTCTGGCAATGAGGGATTACTAACAAATGCCAATGGGCAGTATGAATGGAAAAAGACTTCAAATAAAAGGAGAAATGGTAAAGACAAGTGAGTTCAGAGGGCTAAGGGACATCAAAGTGAGTTAGATCAACCCAGAGGTATCACTTATGCAGATCCCAGTAGGGATTCCTAGACTTCCAATATGGATATCTCCCCAGAGGGCCTCCTGAGGGCTTTGGAGATATCCAGGTCCTATATCAGGACAGATAGCCCCAGAGTTTGGTGCCTTACTAGTGGGCACTAATTTGGAATCCTTGCTCCTGAGGGTGACAGAGTCTCACTGAAATATGTCTTCACTGCACATGGTCCATATGTCTCTTTTATTCAAACCTATATTTGATGCCAGGGTTTTACATGTACATCCATAGGCCAGAAAATATGGACTGTCCATGTGCCAACTGGGTCCAGAGACTCTGTGGACGTGCATCTCCTACACTACAACTCAATGGAATCACCCAGGACACCTCGTTTGGACTTGATGATGGACGACAGCTATCCTGGAGAGTGGATAGAGCCTGCAGCTGCAGGCAAGATAATCTCTTCCATCATATCCACAGGATATAAGCCCCTTCTCACTTGGTGGTTGAGGGGACATCACCATTCTAGACTCCTCAGGATGGGGGAAGAGGTATGGACTAGAATGGACTTGTTTGTGTCCTGGTATAGACTTGTTGTGATTCATGCAATGGAAGAAATTACAAAATCATGTGGAGCCAGGGGCCACTGGACACTTTGGGGGCAGGGAGAGGGAAGGGCTGTTGTAATACAGAGGCTTTTTTGGGACTTGGGAATTGTCTTGTGTGATGTTGCAATGGAGGATATAGTCCATTTTATATCATCATGTATCACACAGAACTGTGTGGGAGAGATGGTGGTCTACAGTCTGAACTGTGGTCCATGCATGGTGGCAAAGCCCCAAAATGTGTATATCTATTACATGTGATGTGTCACACTGATGAAGGATGTATATGTGGGACGTTGTGGGAGTTGTAGGAGGTGGAGCATATGGGTACTGCTAAAATTTCTGTGTAACATTTATGTAAATTGATGTATCATAAAAAAAGAAAATTGAAAAATAAAGAAATAAAAATATTTATAGATATGAAAAAAAGAAGGTGCAAATGTCAAATCTACCTTCTGACTCTCTTCCTGACCCATGCCAACCCCCTGATATACTCCTGGTGGCTTCCATGCTCTGCTTGGGGCCCTTG
>PVKH010023229.1:0-13902 GCA_004027955.1 Chaetophractus vellerosus
GGAACAAAGGAACCTGGAAGCCTGAACCCTGGAGACGTCGGCAGCCATCTTCCTCCAGGACATGGACTTTGGTATGGGAGGAAATTTATGCTTTGTGGCCTGGTAACTGTAAGCTTCTACCCCAAATAAATACCCTTTATAAAGACCGACCAATCTTTGGTATATTTCAAAAGGCACGCCTGTGGCTGACCAAAACACTCCCTATTACTAATTAGCTAAACTGTCATTAATAGTAGCAGTATAAGAATCACTTTTTATATTTTTACCAAGAAAAGGAAGAAAATTGAGATTTCCAATAGATCTGCCTCCCACATGACATAAATGACAACAAATGGCTCAACCATTTACCACATTTATCCACATTTCAAAACTAATAATCTAAGAGTTATAACTGAGGTATAGCTGATAACACTCTGAATATCTGAGTATGTGGCTATGTGGATTTTATCCACTTCTTAGGTATGGTTCCTAGAAGCCAATGAGTGATTAAGTAATTGCTCCCAGGTAAAGAAGTCCTGGAAAGAGTGGAGGAAACAAGGCAAGGCAGGGAAAGAAGCCAGGAAGGTGAAAGAAATCAACAAAGGGTGATTTTAGGCAAATTCCCAGCCTCAGCTTGACTCTGCTAGGAAGCTCAGGGATGTAAACAATACTTGTGCACCCATTAGAACTTGGCTAGGGGTTTCTGGTGGGAGACCATTGTAAACCTGCAGGAACATTCAACTTTCTGTGCATGTGGGCAAAGTGGCTCCAGTAGCCCAAGAAAAGTCTTCCAAAAAGAGCTGCAGATGCAAGCCATCTCTTGTAAAATCTCACAGAAATTATAGTGTATTTGTTTATGTTCGTCCGTGTATGTGCGTTCATATTAAAGGATCAAATGGAATCCGAGCAAAGTATTTCGATCACTTCAAACCACTTGGCTGCATACCATCATCATCTTTTCCTGGACTACAGCACTAGGCTTTAGTTGATCACCCTCTTAGTCAAATACCTTCTCTACCCTCTAACCTACTTTCCACTCAACAGCTAGACTGATCTTTTCTAAACACCTCATGTTCACTGCACTGAGGATGAATGGAAATTCCTTCCTAGCTTTTAAGGGCCTGAGAGTGCTAGTCCCTAAGTTTCTGACTCCATCTAATACAACTGGCCTTTTCTGTTCGAAGGCCTACATTACACAGAGAAAATGGGCATCTTAAGACAGTTCCCAAAGTAGGAGTGCTCTCCATGAGATGACAGCTCTCTGTGAGAGTCTCCAGCTGTCCATTTATCACTGCACCATCACTGATCTACACAACATGGGACAGGTTCTGGGCCACTGGGGACTAGACATTTCTATCTCAATATATGTTTTAAAGCACTACATTTCATTGTAGTTCTGATATTTCTTTCTTTGGTTAAATTTGCCAATTTTCTCATAGTTTGCAGGATTAGAAGGACTCAAGTAACATCCTAAAATATGGGTAATTACGATCACTTGAGATTTTCAGAGGAAACAACTGAAGTGACTTTGGGTTTTCCTCATTCCGGAGTATGCATATTTGTGACCACATATATGTATTACGTTAAGTAAGATCATTTTTAAAATAAAAGGTATGGAAATTATGGGCCATACATGTTAGGCACAGCTTATATGAGCATCTCCAATAATGTTTGACAATCACTGTTCTCTTCTTTACTGTGTTGGTCCTCTATCTACATGGCAACAGTGGGAGTAGCCATAATTGTGATCATAATGTCGATGACGGTGGTTAGAGGACAAGATGTCGAGAGTTTGTGTATAAGCACTGTGGTAAATATATTCATTATCTTATGTAAAAGAACAGTATTTAAGGCTGTGGATATGAAACCTGGCTTCTGCACTAATTATCTGTATGACACTTAAAATCTTTATAATTTAGTTTTCTCTTAGGTATATGCTGTTGAAAAATAAAATGAGTCCTTGTAATACACAAAACTATTACTTCTTATTGATGAGTTCAATACAAAATTAATAAAGACACCTGATGAGTCAGGTACTAATTTTTTCATTTTATAAATGAAAAAATTGAAAACAGTGATAAATGCAAAATGCCCCAAATATCACAAATTATAAAGATAAAGCTAAGATTTGAGCACATGATGACAGCGGTTCTTAACAAGGGGTCTGTGAGCTTGAATTGACATTCAAAAGTACTTTTCTTGTGGGGACATGATGGTGCAGGTGTGATATATTTATTAGTACACAGTTTAGTGTGGACTTAGTAAGGGATCCATGGTTTTCACCTGACTGGCAAAGGGGTCCATGGAACAAAAAAGGTCAAGAACCCTGCTCTAGAGCCTCTGTATTTGATCTTTATGCCTTGGTAACCTCATTTTTTAAATCCATAATTGTTTAGTGCAAGGTTACGTATCAGAATCAAACCAAGCAAATCAAAGTCCTTTCCCAAGATTTCTTCAGACTCAAATTAGAAAAGACTTTCAGTTGCTTTCTGGATTGGCAGTTGTTAAATTTGAACTCAGAATATATTATCACCCATATTTTACATCAGGTTTAGGAGGACTAGTTTAAGGTGAGAATGAAAAATTCAGAATGTAAAGAGAAGAGCCTGAGGCAGGAGAGGGTGGAAAGAAAAGAAAGAGGGAAAGAAAGAGAAAGGGATTGAGAGATGAAAGCACTCAATCCCATAATTCTACTTTAAATGAGTAGGAAATGTCCAGTTGTTTCTCTGCTCCTTTTATTCTTTGCTTCTCACACTTACTTTAATTTCATAACCCCATGAAATCTTCCTGTGCCCAAACTAGTTTGAGGTAGGTTTTATTGCTTACAGAAAAAAAAAATAATAAAGCTATCACATGTTCTAAATTAAAACCACCTTGCTAATAGATAAAATTAATTCTGAAATACTTAATGAACTATTGTTTCTAATTCAAGAAGAATCAACCTACGATTTCAACAGAAAGAAAGTTTCAAAATTTTGAATCAAATTATCCTATAATTAAAGCAGCCATGTCTTATTATATCAATTGTGTGTGCTATTTTACCTTATTATTTGAAGAGACATATATATTGTTGTTTGCAATTATCAAGTACAATATTTCCATTTAAGAGTTTGTGCTCCTCAAACTTAAATAAATTTAGAGAATTAATAATTGCTTGTTAGAAAAAATAGTTATCAATTGTAAAGACTCAACATGGTGCTAATTATTGCAAGACACAAACCATGATATATTTGGTAGCACATAATTTGCCTTTAGGCAACATCTCAACCTATTACAGAAAAGAAAAAGAAAAGAAGTTTGTCAAAATTAGTTTATTATGGGCAGAAAGTAGTGTCCTTTAAAGTGTATAGCTTCACACATATATGTATATATTGACCAATATTCTCTTTTTACTAAAGAATTTGGGACACTCAATATAATCACTAAAAAGTAATTGCTGTATTATAGAGTTTTTTTCTAAATAGTATTTTAAATTTAAAAGATATTCAGATTCTCATAACCGTAATTTAATAAAGTAGTTACATTACTGTTTATTTTACTTGAGCTATATGTCTTCCAATTTATTTATGAGATATTTGACTTTTTTAATGCTTCCTCACTGTGATATAATAGAGAAAAATAATGTGTATATATGATATTTAATATATTACTTATAAAATTGAATAACACTGAATAAATTTTACAGGTTACAAGTTATGTGAAAGTGGAACACAGCCAAATAAAATCATTTTTCTCCTCCTACCCCTCAGGGAAAACAGACAAAACATTGAATTTGACCTCCTGCTGAAACCGCAGATAATGAGGACTTACCATTGCCTGCCATTATTCATCTGGACCTATATGTTCCATACAATTGACACCAACCCATTACAAGAAAACGCTAACAATTATTTGCAAAGCAAAAGGAGAGTGGATCTGACAAAAGATGACAGTAAAACGCTACGTCGCACAAAACGTGGCTGGATGTGGAATCAGTTCTTCTTGTTGGAAGAGTACACAGGTACAGACACCCAATATGTAGGCAAGGTAAGAATTTTCATATGTGAAATCTAGAAGCTGAAAGTGATAGCTGTTTATTTTTTATAGAAACTTTCTGCGTCACCAATGATTATTCAGAAATATTTGACTAATTGCCATGTTCTTGAAGTGTGCTTTGTGGCGTCTAAGTGGGTAGGTGGGGGATGTGACTTGCTCAAATAACTAGTCCATAGTAAGCATCAAAATAAAATGTCATAAGTGGACTTGATTTTTTTATTGATCAGGTAGACATGATTTAATTTTGAGTATCTAAGAAAAAAAACTTTCTTTGAAATGTTTTTTAAAAATCATGGGTAATAACTTAATATGTGACATAAAGCCAAAAAAATGTAATTGTAATATAGAAAAAATACACTAAAATGTATTTGTATCTCCAGATGAATAATTTTTCATAATTAAGAATAACTCTGTATGAGAAATAAATGGATATAACTACTTCAATGCTTCTATTTTTTAACATCAGCCAAGATGGGATACTTTCTGTCTATAATTCAGACTCAAGGGCTCTAGCCACTAAAAAGTGGTAGAAAGAAGTCACCACCTTTAGGATGATTTAGTACCATGTTAGTAACAGCAAAGCCAATAGTTGCCTTAGCAATCAGGGGCAAATGGCTATAGAGAATATGTAACTCCTTATCTGAGTCCAGTTTTGAGGAAATTTATTCTTTACTTCTCTTCTTCCTTGTCTCAAGTTGGTGACATGAATTTCCTACATTCATAATTTTCTAGTTATTTATCTGTCTTCCCTTTACCAATAGCATTCATATTATTCTATACTCAGAACAATGACTTGGCTCTCTGTGGATTCTCCCCAACATATGCCCAATGCTGAAGTACTTTCAAATTCTAAGAAAAAATAAGTAAATAAAAATACTGACATTGTCTGGAGATCGTATATTTATTGTTTTTGATTCTTGGCACATGTTTACCAGAAGTGACTGTAAGAGTCTCAGTATTGTTTGATCCACTGGCAACGTCAGGCAAATGTAATAGAATAGACCAAAAATAAAAACATCAAAAGTATGTGATATCAGAAAAGGCCTGCTTGTTGCTTTTGAAACAGTAATATATTTGTTCTGTGAAATTGTTAAAATCTTGATCTAAGGCTTCAATTTTTGTGTGTGTGACAATATAATGCATTTTTCAGATGCAGCCTCCTTTATCCAAAGTCCGTTATTTCCTCTTCTTCTGAGATTTCCTTCTGGTTTCAAGGTCATGGTCATTTTGTCCCATATAGTTCACTTGCTGATTCTTTTATCCCTCCTATGTCTCCTCAGATTAGTCATATGACATCCTCTAGCATCCCTCATTTAACATCACTTTTCATGCTATAGTTAATAACTAACATCAGGGTATTTCAAGTTCAGCGGACAAACGTTTGTGTCTAAGGCCTTGAAATTACCTTATGATTCTTTTTCTAAGGCAATGTATAAAGGACAAATTCAGGTCACAGGGCCTTACATAAAAGGTTTCATCTCTGGAGATTCACAGATACAAAAGAATAACCACAGATAAGATACTTGTAAGAGATACTCCTAATCTTAAGGCAATCAAGGCTCCAATACAGGCTTTTTTTTTTTAAAGCAGGAAGCAAAAATACTTCCTTCTAACAATTGAGTGCACATTGATTAATTTCTAAATTCACCGTTACTGAACTGGCATTTTCTTAATACTTTAAAGCTTCTTCTGTTATACTTTAGATGTTTTTGTACTATCTTCTTTATTCTTTTATTAGTTCTATAATTTGACATAAACAATGAAAGCATGTGTATATTTTTATTTAATTATTTTTGATATAATATCTTATCATTTGTCTTGGGAACTTTACCTTTTTTTTGCTCATAGGCAAGTTCTGTTATTCAAATTTTTGTGCCCAGGTATCCCTGAGAACCAGATCCTGGGCCCCAAATGAAATACCCATGATAAGAGTCAGAGTTTTTGAGTGAGGATACTTATACCAAAACTTTATCTGTTGACCGTTTTTTAATACTATCCATGGAAAACAACATATATATGAAACAGAAACTTCAACAAAATAAAACAGCCATGGTATCTTTTAGAAAATAAATCCTTTCTCTATTTTGTTATAGGGTCTTGTCTTAGGTAAGTTCTCTGCCACATAACTAATCCACTATGTAAAATGGGCCTCTGACTACTTCTTAGCATTTATTAAAATATTAATAATTTATATTAATTTTGAATATTTAAATTTAAATAAATTAAAATTAAATGTTTTTTTAAAATTAAACTAATTTTCATTAATAAAAACTCTTCACTAATCTGTTCTCCTGGGTTTTGAGATCACTATTCATTTGAGTATTCAGAGACTAGTCAGGCCCTAATTCTGAACTTGGTTAAACACATGAGTTCTGGTTAGGATTTATCTTTTTGAAAACCACACAGATTATATTTTTGCTTCACGTTGTCCTAGATAAACCCAAACGTAGTCTTCTAGGATCCATTGCATTTGTGTATACCTCCCCTTTGAGAGATAAGTCAGCTGCATTTATGTCCCATGTTTGGGAAAAGAGAGGTATCTTCTAATGGTTTTTTAATTTGACAGAAGTCAGGTATCAAAGAAAATAAGAGCTGTGTTAATTTTTAGCTGATATAAAATTTTATAAAATCAGAAGGACATATAGTTCTTGGCTTCAAAAACTAGTGTTTGATCCTGAATTTAGAAGAAGCAGCTTTAGAACAAATTAAATTAATGGCAGCATAATTTCACCAACTACACATATGCATGTGCACAAACATGATGCTGTGAGGTTAGGTCCTGATTGTGCTGTTCAGCAATTATATGGTACTTGGAAATCACTTAACCTTTCCAAACGTCAGAGTTTTGTGAGGTTAAATTAAAATGCCATTGAGATTTTCTTTTAACTCCACATTTCTGATATTTTCTAGGTTTTTCTCTTTTTTTTAGAGGGGGTGTTTCCACTGCAAGCAGAATGATTTTGAAAACATTTAATGAAAATCTGCATGTGGACAGTTCCAAGGAGGTGGGATTACATGTGGCATGATAAAAGAAACTCAAAAGGACTAGTCTACAGGGAGCAGGTCCATCCCTGCTGTGAAGGGCCCAGAATTGGAAGCTATTCCTTTCGAATAAGAAAGATCTTGAAAAGAAACAAAACAAAACAAAACAAAATTAAAAAAAAAAAAAAAAAAAGCTCTTGAACAAATTAGTTACAGGAGAACACCTTTGGAGGAAGAAAATGAACTAAAATATTTTTATAAGGACACACTAGAATTTTTCTTTATGTAATTTAAGACATTTGCAATAGAGAAGAAAACAAATCAGAAATGGCGGAATTTACAGCAAATTTTTGCTTTTCAGAATAATGCAATCTGAAATTTGGTTGGCCACTTTTAACAGAAGCTTCAGAGATTTGCAAAATCTGTTTTATGTAATGAGAGAAACCTTTTGTTCTTACTCAAGAGGATTACAAAGTCGTTAACAATTGCCATTTAGTCTCTCTATGATTTGAATAGACACATGTGACTGAATTACTTAGGCAGAATAGTAATACTGCTAAAGAGAGACATTAAAATAAATTTAACAAGAGGAATAGCAAATGCTTCTACTATTCTTTTAGAGAATGTTCATGTGTATTTGCTTTTCTACACATTAGCTCAAAGTCCTAAAGAATCCCTGGTTAATATGGATGAATAATTAGTTGATCATATGCCAATTATTATTGAGAATTGAGCAGAATTTAATGATTTGATTTTAATTTCTGTTTGTTAAAGCACATTTGTTACGTGAAGAGATATCAAATTTCCAGGTATAATGTTTATTATTTTGAAGAGAAATATTAGGATTCATAAAATAATTTAGTAATATCCACTATGGTCAATTACTATTACATTTTCATTCAAATATATATATAGTAACACTTGCAAGGACCAGGGTGCCGATTCATTGCGTGTAAGTATTAACCATCAAAATACAATAAAACATCTTTGTTCCAATGTTAGCTATCAATTTTTCATAGTTTTAATTCAGAAACTTTTGCTTTATATCATACTAGAAATTATTCTGAGTATAGTCGTAAGATCCTAGAGCGCAAGAATATTTTAGCATATATTATTTATTCTGTCTTCCTGGTTACAATTGGTTAGGTGTTACCTAAATCACAAGTGTACCAAATGTAAAATGAATAGAATTCTAGTTTATATTAGATTTGCTAATCAAGCTGTGGGACGAATTTCTTTTACACTTCCTTATTGGTGATGTATTCACTAAACGATATTACTTCTTCACAGCTTATATATTAAAGTGTACTTAGACAGGTAGTTTTCTCTTTGAATTTTAGGAAGCGGCAGTTTGTTGTGTACAAGTAACATGCAAAAGGGATATTAGAGACAGAAACAAAGTCTAAATTTACTGAAGGATATTTGGTGAATATTTATAGTACATTATATTGTTTTCAGAATCTAAATAGAATGTCTTTATGATGGTTTTAGAATGTCATTATATATAGTGCAGTGCGTGGAGCAGCTGCTCCTGATTTATAGATACATTGTATTCCAAAATTCTTTATATGTTGGTTGTTTAAAACTCAGAATGCATGAGGAAAATATTAAGTATTATGACTAGGTAATCAGGAAAATTTACAAAGATCTATTTCACACGTAGGTCTATAAAAATCTACTTTAATAATGCAGTCAACTTGTTTTTTAATTCTTACTGCCAATACCCTAGGTAAGACTGTATTGCCTGTTCACCGGACCATTACATTAGCCCAATAAATTGGCCTTTTTCTTTCCTTTTCAAGTAAATTCCCAAACCGTATTATACACTCGCTGTCTCTTCAATAACACGAACCTCTTACACAAAGTGTCTATAGAAAACGAATCCAAATTTATTTAATTGGGACTCAAATTTTCAATATTTTTGAATATTCCAGTCTTTGTTCTGTGTCTCCATTCCTATATAGCCTTAGTTCTATGTACATGAATTCTATTTCATCATATCCACAGGTACTTTCCCAGGGAGTATATGACCCTTCTCCACAATCTCATCTCCTTTTCTTACTTTAAGTTCTATCACAAATGCATCCTCTTACATAACAACCATCTGCATTCTCCCCAGCTCGAATTCTGCCTCAAAACTATGAATCATCTATCAAAATCTCATTCATGGCACAATTTCAATTATTTTTATCACTCCTCCATTTTATTTCCTAAAATCCTTGATCTTTGGACTTTGATTCTGTGTCAGATTTCAGATTTTTTTTCTTCCCCAAATGTTTGACCTCATCTATTTATTCAACATTCATAATCAGCTACTAATTCAATAAATATTTATTGATCATTTATTAGTCTGAGTCGTCAGAGATTGATACTATGAAAAACAGAAAGATCAAAGAAAAATTCAAAAATTACATGACATTTTCTGGAAACAGATTATACCAAAGTCAAACTTTCTCAATAGATGTGGTTTGTCTTTACTGTTCTTCTAAGTCCTTTCCTAAATTTCCATCATACTCAATGACTCCAAATGCAAACAAGTCCCTCCCATTTTACTCTACACCCTCAAACACCACTTACTTTAGAATCACTTTCTCCCCAAACCAAGCTCTATCCCTTAATGTAAATAATTTCAAGCTATATTAAGAATTAAAAGTTGATGCAATTAAACAGTTAACTCCTGACTTAATTAGAAACTGTGATTAACCTAGACATATTAGCATTTTAAAATTCAAATAAATTTTTTTTCTGGGATACAATGACTACTAAGCCATTTTTTAAAGTATTAGAATGTTGGTGATGTTTACTTATATGATGACCAAAGTATGGATATGATATTGCTTTTAAACTTCCATTAGTTTTGGTGCTCTTGAACTATTTCTAAACTTCAACATTTTCTTCCTCTACTTCCAAACCTACAGATGACCAATTTCACTCTTACCTACTCATCACTGAAAAAAAAAAAAAGAAAACATTAGAAAGCAGAAGTGACAGAATCCACAAAAGGGTAGAAAGAGAGGGATTGAGAAAAATATTTAAGCAGGTAAATTGTGGATTATTATTATTAAAAAGCAATATGTATTCCATACAAAAATATCAGGTCCAGAAAATTCAAAAGTAAAGAAAAAAATTGAGGATGATTAGCATCACACGACTAGGAAAATGGTTAAATATTTATATATTCTTTCTACTTATTTACTGGTTATATTTTTATGTTTTTTAGGTTTCTGTTTGATTAGAAATATACTCCTTGTAGTCACTAAAGTATAGTTCATATTAATAACTATCAAAAAGAAATGCAGAAATAAAATATCTTTCACATAGCAAAATACTGGTTTAGTTATTTACATTGTTTTTAAATTACAAATCACTGAGAGAAGCATTACTGGCATTTTAAAAAATATATTTTTCCCAACAAAGCAATATTTAAACTGTTCTTATAATTCTTATTTCAAAATAAATAAAATCATTTTCTGAACACATGAAAAAATAATCAAAAGTGACTTAATGAGGTAAATATCTAAAATAATGTTTTTATACATATTTCTATTCTGAAGTAATTTTACTAGTATCTTATCAAAGCAAGGTAAACTGTATTCCATTTGTCATAAAGTTTGTCATAAAATATATTGATTTTGACAAACTTAAAATATGGTAGAAATAATGAGCCATTTTTAGCAAATATATTTTCCCACAAAAATATATATCCATTATACTTCAAAATCACCATCAGTAAGAGAATGTTGAGTTTTTATTATAAATGGATGTTACTGGGAAAGTTAAAAGGAATAGAATAAAAGGTTCCCACACATTTGAAGAGATGTTGCTCATAGTTCATAAATCCATCACAATGGCAGTTCTGAAGGAAATAAGGAGTCTTCAGCATCTGTCTCCAAATTAGATAGAGCAGTGGTTGTGACAATTTTTTTTTTCTCCTTAGTTCTGTTAAGCCAATGTTAGCAAAGACCAACTTGTATTTCGGGTGATAAATTGGAAAGGCAAAGTTACAGTTTAAAATGTTGAGTATTCCCACTGTAGAGAAGGGAGAAGCAGTCACAGGTGAGGAGAGACACATTCTTAGAGAGTGCCTCGCATTTATCTAGACCAAGTACTTTAGTGCTTTGGGGCAAATATGAAACATTTTCTAGTAAAAAATTACTGAAACTTTGTGACATTAAGAATGCTTTTATACTCAAGAAAACTGTGCTGGAATGATTCTTTGATTATGAGCTCTTGCAACATAAGAACTTTAATGAAATTGAAAGGAATCCAGATAGGGCATAAACACAAATGTAAAAGAAACTTTTAGAAATGCCAGAAAATTGGTATTATATGTTCATTCTCCAACTTTTTCTCTATAATTTTATTCTCTTTGCCTTGGGTTGGTCAGGCAATATCACTGTTTTTGAATGTCTCTTAGCACTCTAAATTTAAAGTCAGTAATATAAATTGGAAAGTTTGGGTAAAGAGTATGAAAAAGAAAATTAGAAGAGTGAATGATTTTAAAACTAAAAGTTTTCACCTTTTCACTGAAAGCCTGTAAGGAGAGGTTAAATACAAACTGGTCATAAGAAATTTAGGAAATAAAAGAAAAAGCTGTGAAAGGTAGATAAGCTCATACTTCATCAATAACTAGTTATGATGAGATAAATAATTTCTGTTATTATTTTCCACCATAAAATTTACATATATTAAGTATTTACAAAATCAATTTTATAGATCATATACAAATTGTGTTCTACATTTTCTAAGATTAAAGTTTGAGCATATTGAGTTCTCAAAATAATTTTTCAGAAGTTTTTATGCATTATATAATATTGTGTCAATTAAATAACATTATGAATAATTCCATTGTAAATAAGAAACAAGGGCAGTAAACATAAATAATTCTGGATCAGTGGATATGGATTTCAATGAATATGTATGTGTATGTGTGGGTGTTTTGCCAAATTAGTTTGTTTAAAGATGGTTATGCATAAACTAATGCATCCAAAAGTAAATTATATAGATCAAGGAAATTTTACATCTTATAGACCTTTGTTACCATGACCAGGATCAAAATATAGAAAATTACCAGCATGCCAGAAGTTGCCGTCTCATTGGCCTCTTCTCAATCAGTGCATTCCCAGAAGTATCTAGTTTATTGTCTCCATTCCCCATTGATAAATTTTTCCAGTACTTGAATTGCATACAAATGGAATAAAATTGTATGTCTGGCTTCTGGTGTTCAGCAATATGGATGAGAAATTCATCTATGATGTGTATAGAAGTAGTTCATTTTTAAATTGCTATACAATATTCCATAATATAAATATTCCACTATTTATTCATTCTACTATTGATAGATGATTGATATGCTCCCAATTGTAAGCTATTATAAACAAAACAATTATGAATATTCTAATATATGAATTTTGTTTATTTCACATGTGGTTTCATTCCTTTGTGGTATATTTCACAGAGTGGGATTGTTGTGTCATAGACTGTGCATACATTTAACTTTGTAGATACCACCAAGGTTTTTTGAAGAGATTGGACAAATTTACACTTCTATAAGGAATTTGTGAGTGTTCCAGTTAATCCATATTCCTACCATTTCTTATTGTTAGTACTATCTAGTCAATCTGATATGTTAACAAATGTTAATTTCTCCACACTGTATATAGGAATTTAAGAATAATATTTTAAAAGTTTACTTTTTTCCAATTCCTATTAGTTCCCACAAATTTGGTTTCTTCAATTGCATTCTGAAACCATGTTTTACCCATGAACTTCATTTAAAATATTTATTTTATATAATATTCATGTTCTCTAAGTTTCAGGTCTTCAATCACTTGCCAACTTTTCCTTTTCCATAACTTCCATAATTTCATATGCTTTAATAATTTCAAATAACATATATAAACTGATGAATTCTAAATACATCTATGTCTCTATGTATAACTCTCTGTATTTCGTCATTATCTATCTTAGTAAACTATATACTTACTCCTTACTTTTAATGACTTCTGTTGTTCTGTGGTACTATTTCATTGTGTTTAAATATGAATGACCCTGATAATTTAAAGGATAGACAAATTTTAATTTGGGGTTGACTATTTGTTTATCACATTTTGTAAATTGACTGTGCAGGTCTTCCCTCACTTTTTCATAGATTATCTTACTTTCTCTTCTCAATTTATAACAGGTTTTTATTTATACTGGATATAGGTCTTTATATACAGATATTGAAAATCTGAGTTTATATTTTCATTGCCTTCATAATGTTTTCAGATTAAGAAAATTTCTCAATTTTTGGTCACTTCAATTTACCAATTACTTTTTCTAAGCTTATTGACTTTGGTGTCCTGTTTAATAAATATTTGCCTACTACAATGCCATTAAGATAATTTTTTTGTTTTCTTCTAGGAATTTTATTATTTTATCTAACATATTTAAGTCTGTAAACCAACTTGAATTAATTCATGGGTCAGAAATGAGCCATGCACCTTACATGTGCATGTTCAGAGATCAAAAACTTTATATGGATCTATAATTGTCTCAGCAACTTTTTTCTTAAGACCATCATTTCTTTATGACATTCTAATACACATATTTTTGTAACTCAGATTTCTGTTTATGTGTGTTTCTAGTCTCTTTATTCATCTTTTACTCTCTCCTTGCACAATACCAAAGACCATTAGTTATGGAAGCATCATAGTTTTATTTTTAATTTGGCAGTTTAAGTTCCCCTATAGCATTCCTTTTCCTCAAGACCACTGTGGCTTTTCTAAGTCTTTTCCTTTTCACATAACTTTTATTTTATTTATTTTTTTATTATTTTTTTATTAATTTTTTATTTATTTTTTATATATCTATATACATTTTTAGGATACATTGATTACATGAATGTTACCAGAGATTCCAGGA
>PVKH010023230.1:0-13902 GCA_004027955.1 Chaetophractus vellerosus
CACTGAGGACACTCTGACCCCTCTCCAACCCCCACTCCCAACCAGCTCCTGGAAAAATCCTTTCTTTCAGCACCCTCCAAAGAGTTAGAATGCTCTGACTTGCTGAACGACATTAGGCATTCCTATACTGGAGTGTCCTTTAGGGAAGCGGATGTGGCTCAAGTGATTGAGCTCCTGCCTACCACATGGGAGGTGTCCAGTGCCTCCTAAAGAAGACAGTGAACTGGCGCAATGGGCAGAAGCGGGAAGCTGACACAATAAGATGATGCAACAAGAGACACAAGAAGAAAAACATAATGAGAGATACAACAATAGCAGGGAGCAGAGATTCCCAGTGCCTTCTAAAGAGGACAAGCAGGATGGCAAGCTGGTGCGATGGGCAGATGCAGGGAGCTGACGCAACAAGATGATGCAACACCTAGAAAGAGATCAGCACACAACAAATGGACACAGCAAATGCAAACAACAAGGCAGCGGGGAGAAATAAATAAATAAAATAAATCTTTTAAAAAAAAAGAAGACGCAACAAAAGACAGAAGAGGAAAAACATAATGAGACACAACAAATCAGGGAACAGAGGTGGCTTAAGTGATTAGGCACCTCCCTCTCACATCAGAAGTCCCAGGTTCAGTTCCTGGTGCCTCCTAAAGGAAACAAAGAAGATGAATAGACACAACAAGTGCAAACAATGAGGGGGTTGGGAGACATAAATAAATAAAATAAATCTTAAAATAATTACCTGTTCAATCGTGTTTCTTGCTTGGCAGACTGTAAGCGAGCTCTTGGGGGAGAGGAGCAGTGACAAGGTCTGCCTTACTCACCACGCTTGCCCCAGCACCTAGTAAGAATCTGGCACCCAGTAGGCACTCAAGGAATCTTGGTTGAATCAGTGGGAGGATGTATCTTAAGAACAGCAAGTTTCACTTATTCATTTAACAAATAGGTATTGAGTGACACTTTGTGCCAGGCATTGTGTTAGGAGTTGAGAGTATATGAGTAGGTAAGAAGTATAGTCCCTATCGATTAACCAAGTATGCTTCCACCCTTTAGGATTATGAAGATTAAATAAAAACAGGGAGTGGGTGTGGCTCAAGTGGTTGAACACCTGCTTCCCACATGAGAGGTCCCAGGTTCAGTTCCTGGTGTGTCCTAAAAAACAAACAAGCAAAACAAATGAAAAAAAAACTCAGGGGAGCCGATGTGGCTCAGTGGTTGAGCACCAGCTTCCCACATACAAGGTCCCGAGGTCAATCCCTGGTCCTAGATACCTCAAAAATGAAACAAAACAAAACACCAAAAACAAAACAAAAGAGCACAGCCCAAATATTCAATAGATGTCAACCATTGTTATTATTGTAAGAGACTAACAAACAAATCATTACTAAATGCTGGGATAATAGCTATGAAGGAAAAGGGTAGTATGCTAGGTAGACCCAACATAGTTTGGGAAGTTAGGGTAGGGGACATCCCAAACAAAGTGACATTTAAGCTGAGACCCAAAGGATGAGTCAGAACAGGGCAGGCAGAGATGCTTTGGAGTAGCCCTTCTTTAGAACCAACAAAGAAGATTTCCAAGAAGAAGGGATTCAAGAAGTTGCTTGGGAAAGTTGAGAAAGGACTTGGGGAACTGGAAAGTGAGGACAGTCTAGGACCGTGGCTCTGGATAGGCTCAGAGGAAGCTGTAGAACATTTGGTGAAAGTTTTGCAGAGACATTGAGCAAGCTTGTCTTTTAGGAATGAATGGCCAGCAAATGGTAGGAGATGGTGGAGAGGAGGTGGTTCCAGCAGACGTGGCCAGTAGAGCATAGAATTTAGCTCTGAGGCAGAGGGCAGACATGGTAGGCTGCCTAAATTGTCTTTAGTAGGGTGATCACTGAATTACTACTTGAGAGTCCTGGGTTCTAGTCCTGCATGACTTTAGAAAAGTCACTTCATTTTTCTGTGCCTCAATTTTCTCAGTAGTAAAATGGAGATAATGGCAATTTCCTTGTCAGTCCTACAGGACTGTGAAGAACAAATGAGATAATATATATTAAATGCTTTTGTAACTTCTAGAGTGCTAGAAAATGATGGCAATTCGGATTATCATTTTTCTTACTATTCTCCTGTAAAAAAAAAAATAGGGCAGAAGTGCATGATGCTCTACAGATATCGAAGATGAATTAATTCACTCATCTAACACATTTGTTTTGGCACAGAAGATACAAGAGATGAGTAGGAAATGGCCAGATCCTCCCGCTTGCAGCTTAGTTGGGAAGACAAACTTGTGAAAAGGTAAGGTAAAATATACCAGAAGAGGTTAAACTGAAGGTGAGTCTTGAAGGATAAGTGATCATTTGGCCAGACAGGCAAGGAAGGAAGTCATTTTGGCCTGAAGAAAAGTCTCAGAGACATGAAAGAAGCATGATGTATTTAATAATAAACCAAAAGTAGTTCTGTTTAGCTAGAACACAGAAGTGTCAGGGTTTGAGAATGGAAGAAGTATTTTGGTTTGGATTGCTCCAAAAGCAGAGGTGAAGACAAGGACTTAGGTGTGGATCGTTTATTTGGGATTTGGTTCCAGGAAACAAATGTGAAGGAGAGAGAGTGAGGCAGAGAAAGGAGAAAGGAGAAGGGCCAATAAAATACGGTTGATGTGCTAGTTGCTCTGTGGGCAATTAGGGCTCAATCCTTCTGCAGACCTTCTGGGACTGTGTAGAATGCAGTTCAGATGCTGGAGCATTTACCCAAGGATTCCTGCTCTCCAGTGGTGGAAAGATGACCTCAGGACACCAACTGCCTGTTCTTCTGGGTTGCTCTTGTGTGCACTGAGTGGCCTTCCACAGCTTCAAAGAAAGCAGAGGGTTGCTGCATGCTGGATTCTGGCATTGTGCAAGAAACCATCCAGAGTTCTGAAGCAGGGAAGAATGGGGGAAAGGCTAACTTCATGATGTAAAGGCTGAGAATTTTCCAGTACTGATGATAAAAATAAGTGAAGTGATTAAGAAAAAGAATGGTGGGACTAAGGTATGAAGGGCAATCGTGGGTGCTAAATAGCTCAGTGGTAAATAGTTGCAGTTATATCTCCCCAATCAATTTATTGTGAAACTCGAAAAGCGTTCATGAGTTAAAGAATTGAATCTCTAATGTGGCATTTCAACCATGGGTAGAGAATGACAAATTATATAACATACCTCCTTACAAGGTCAGCATTACAGGCACAAATATTTCATCAGCCTTTCCCCCATATAATCAAGACAAGATCAAACATTTATCCTAGGAAACAAAGGGAACGGAGCATCTGGTCAACCTTTATAGAGACAACATAAGGAGGCAGTGCAGCTTGCATGTCTCAGCAAAATTGATCTCACTGTATCTATTGACTATCTGAGAGTAAATTTCAGAAATCCTGCCCCTTTATTCACAATACATCTTGTGTATTTCTTAACGACAATGGCTTTCTATTGCATAATGTATTATACTATTAATGTAATATATAATACATAATGTATTACAGTACACTTATCAGAAACCACAGTCCATTTATTCAATTTTTGGTAATTATTCCAATAATTTCCTTTATAGTCATTCTTTTTTTTGGGGGGGGGGTCTAGGTGTCGATCTAGGATCACAAATGTATTTACTTTTTTTTTTTTCAAGATTTATTTATTATTTATTACATATCCCCCCCCCTTTCTGCTTGCTCTTGCTGTGTGTCCATTCTTCTGTGTTTTTCTATGTCTGCTTCTTGTCTTCCCCCGTCCCCGCGGCGACGCGCCGAGTCGGCCCTCCACGGCGGTGGCTTGTTCCGTTCCAGGGTGGCTCCATTCCGTTTTCACGGGCGGCTCCGCTCCACGTTTTGCGGGCAGCAGTCCTCCATGTTTTTGCGGGCTGCCGGCTTCCGCTTTCCCGGGCAGCAGCTCCGCTTTTCAGGGGTTACTTTGCCATGCCCGTGGGGGCTCCGCCCTGCCCGTGGTGGCTTTTTGCCTTGCCCACGGCGGCTCTGCCCCGCCCACGGCAGCTTGCCTTTCTCAAGGCGGTCTGCCCGCTCGGAGAGGTCCCCGGGAACCGAACCCGGGGCCTCCCATGTGGTACACCGGCGAGCTCTTTATCCACTGAGCTATCTAGCCGGGCCTGTATTTACTTTTATCATGTCTCTTTAGTCTCCATTATTCTGCATCAGTTCCCCAACCTCTCTGTCTTAGTGCTTCACCTGTAAATATGAAAGGAGAGCAAAACATCACCAGACATTTCAGTAAATCTTAAAACGTGAAAGAAAAAGACTAACACAAACAAGTAAACAAAAGGAAACTGGAAGAAATGGATACACTGCAAAAGCAGAAGGAAATGTTTAAAATAGTTAACTAAATTTCACAGAGGAATTATAGAAGGTTTTACAATCATGAAACAAGAGCAAACAAAGAAAGAACTCTTGCTAATTAAAAATATGGCGTTCTTTTTTTTTTTAAATTCAGTAGAAAGGTTGGAAGACAAAGTCATGGAAATTTCACAGAAACTCAAATAAAAAGACAAAGAAATAGAAAACAGGAGAGAAAAGAGAAGACATTTAGAGAAACAGCCCCAAAAGTCCAGTATCAGGCTAATAGGAGTTTCTGAAAGAGGGAAGAATTAAACCAGAGGGGAGGATACTATGAAAAATAGTTATTCAGCCCTTAAAAGGAATGGCTTATGATACATTCTATAAAGTAGATGAACCTTGAAGACATTATGTTGAGTAAACTAAGGCAGACACAAAAGGACAAATATTGTATGATCTCACTTATATGAAATAAATAGAAAAATCCAGTGTCAGAAGTTAGAATACAGGTTACTAGGTACAGGGGTGGGGTAGGTAATGGAGAGTTAATGCTGAATTGGTACTGAGTTTCTGCTAGGGGAGATGAAAAAGCTGTGGTAATGAATGTTGGTGATGATAGCACAACGTTGTGAACGTAGTTAACACCACTGAATTGTTCACTTGCAAGTGGTTAAAATGGAAACTTTTAGTTGCATATATATTACCAGAATAAAGATTAAAAAATATAGAACTGTACAATACAAAGAGTGACCCCTAAAGTAACTATGGACAATAGTTAATAATATAATTATAATCATATTATTTCATTAATTGTAACTAAGGTACCACACTAATGCCAAATGTTAATAATACGGTAAACCATGTGTTTGAGGGGAGGGGTACAAGGCAGCTCTATACTTTCTGCATGAATTTTAATTCAGTAGAAAGACTGGAAGACAAATTTCTTATCTTTTCTCTCCTTTTTTTGAATTATTTGTCTTGTTATTTGAGTTTCTGTGAAATTTCCATGACTTTATCTTCCAGTCTTTCTACTAAATTAAAATAAACCTACAACTGCTCTAATAAAAAGTAAAATAAAATAAAAATAGTATAAGAACATTTCCCAAAACTGAAGTACATGTCTTCATAATGAAAAAGGCTATGGACTGTCTGCTACAATGAACAAAATCTCATACCAAAGGAATAATGTTTAATTTCAGAACACTGTGTATAAAGAGAAAATCCTATAATCATCTGGAGAGAAAAACAGTCCGTACAAAGTTTCAGGAATCAGAAACTTATCAGACTTCTCTTCAGCAACACTAGAAGCTGGAATTCAAAGAATAAAATGAATTAAAAATTCTGGGGAGAAATTATTTTCAACCTATAGTTCTATATCCAACTAAACTATTAATCAAATATAAGAACAGAATAATTTATTTTGGGGCATACATGGATTGAAACCTACTTCCAACATATTCCTTTTAAAAGAACAACTTTATACACATAAATTTTATAATTTAGATGAAATGGACCAATTCCTTGAAAAACACAAACTACCAAAACTCATCCAATATTTAATAAGTAATTTGAGTAGCCGTGTAACTATTAAGAAAATTGAATTGTTAAAGAAAAATTCTCAAAGAAGAAATCTCCAGGCCCAGATGATTTCACTGAAGAATTCTACCAAATGTTTATTTTTATTTATTTATTTATTTATTTTTTAAAGATTTATTTATTTTATTACATATCTCCCCTTCCCCCCCGCTGCGGCGATGCGCCGAGAGTGGACACTGCGCAGGCGCGGCTTTCCCCGCTTGTGGGTGGTCTCTGCATCTGATCACGGCCGGCTTTCAGTTCGCGGGTGGCTGGCTGCGCTCCATCCGCGGGCGACCTGCCCTGCCCATGGCGGCTCTTGCCATGTCCGTGGCAGCTTCTTGCCCTGCCCACGGCAGCTCCGGCCCGCCCATGGCGGCTTGCCATTCTCAAGGCGGTCTGCCCGCTAGGAGAGGTCCCCGGGAATCGAACCCAGGGCCTCCCATGTGGTATGCCAGCGCCCTATCCACTGGGCTATCGAGCCAGCCCCCTACCAAATGTTTAAAGAAGCATTAACACCAATTCTATACAATACTTCCCAGGGAAACAGAATAGGAGAGAACACTTTCCAATTCATTTTAGGAAGCTAGTATTACCCTGATATCAAAACCAGACAAAGACGGTGCAAAAGAATGGTAGAGCATGAAAATAGATGCAAAAATCCTTAACAAAATATTAGAAAACAGAATTCAGCAATATACAAACATAATTACACACCATGGCCAACTGGGGTTTATTCTAGGATTGGTTACAAGGTTGAATACAATGTAGGCTCAATCATAGTAATCCACAATATTATAGGCTAAAAAAGAATAATCATATGACCATATCAACTGACTTAGAAAAACAATTTGAAAAAAATCAACACCCATTCATGATAAAACTCTTAAAAAATGGAATAGAGAAGAACTTCCTCAACTTAAGAAAGAAAATCTAAAAAAAATTGACAGCTAACATTATACTGAATGTTTTTTTCTTAATATCAGGAACAAGGCAAGGATGTCTGCTCTCACCACTCTCATTCAACATAATGCTCAAGCTCCAGCAGTACAATAAGGCAAGAAAAGGAAACAAAAGGCAAACAGAGCAGAAATAAATAAAACTGTCCCTATTTTCAGATGATATGCTTGCCTACATAGGAATCTCAAAGAATCTACAGGGGGCCGGCTGTAGCCCAGTGGATAGGGCGCCGGTTCACTGCATGGGAGGCCCCGGGTTTGGTTCCTGGGGGCCTCTCCAAGTAGACAAACCGCCTTGAGAAGGGCAAGCCACCATGGGTGGGGCAGAGCCGCTGTGGGCAAGGCAAAGCCGCCAGAGGCAGGGCAAGTCACCCATGAACGGAGCAGAGCTACCCGTGAATGGAAGCAGAGCCACCCGCAAATGGAGCAGAGCCACCTGCGCAGTGAGCTGACTTGGCGCGTTGCCGCAAAACGGGGGGAGACAGAGCATACACAGAAGAAGAATGCAAAAGGATGAACACAGTGAGAACAAGCAGAAAGGGGGGGATATGTAACAACAACAAAAAAAGAATCTACAAAAACCTTCGTAGAACTAATAAGTGAGTTCAGTAAGTTCTCAGGATACAAGATGACATGCAAAAATACATTGCATATCTATGCACCAGCAATGAAATCTGACACTGAAATTAGTTACAATACCATCCATAATTGCTAAAAGAAAGAGATTAGAGAGGGAGAGGGAGGGGGAGAGGGAGAGGGAGAGAGAGAGGAATACTTAGGTATAAATCTAACAAGTCATGAATAGGAACTGTATTTTGAAAATGACATGATACTGATAAAAAGAAATCAAAGAAAAGCTACGTAAGTGGAGAAACATACCATGTTCATGGACTGGAAGAGTCAACATGGTAAAGATGTCAGTTCTTCCCAAATTGATATACAGGTTTAATACCTATCAAAACCCCTGTGTGATTTTTGTAGATATAGATAGGATTATCCTAAAATTTATGTAGAAAGGTAAAGGAATTAGGCTAACTAAAACAATTTTGAAAAAGAAGAATAAAGTGGGAAGAATCCATATACCCAATTTCAAAACTTATAGCTACAGGAACAAAAACCATGTGGTATTGATGGAGGGATAAACACATAGATCAGTGGAACAGAATAGAGAGCTGGAAATAGACCACACAATATGCCCAAATGATTTTTTTTAATCTAGTATTTATTTATTTATTTTAAAGCAGTTTTATTGAGATATATTCACATTCCATACAATCTAGCCAAAGTGTATAATGAATGACTTTTAGTATAACCACAATGTTGTACGCTCATCATGACAAAAAAATTTAGAACAATTTCATTACTCTTAAAAGAAAAACTCCACACTTCTTAGCACTCATCTCCCAATCCCTCTATCCCTTCCCAGCCCTACATAACCACTAACCTAATTTCATCTTTATAAATTGATTTATATTTACATTTTATATAAATAGAATCATACAATATGTAGTACTTTGTGTCTGGTTTCTTTCACTTAGCATACTGTGTTTTTTCTGTCTGATATTAACAACTTGAAACATTAACATACATTTGTTTAGTTTCAAAAGCAGTCTTATATATGCAATCTTACCCATATTCATATTTCATATGAGGTTTTACTATGCTATACAGTCCCATGTTACATTTTTTAGCTTTCCTTTTAGTAATTCACATGACCTTAGATTTTCCCTTTCAACCACTGTCACACCCACACAATAAGCTCTGCTAGTTACAAACATTAGGTTGTGCTTTCACCTTTTCTATTCATTTCCAAAGATTAACACATATCATTTTTATCAATTCTGCACAAGTTAACCCTTAACTTTCCATTCTCTAACCTCATTCTATTTTCTGGTGACACATATTCAAGTTAGTAACCCCATGAGATTACACAATATATTTAGTTCATAGTAGCACCATCAGACCATATTTGTCCTTTTGTGTCTGGCTTGCTTCACTCAACGTAATGTCCTCCAGGTTCATCCATGTTGTCATATGCTTTACGACTTCATTTCTTCTCTTTTTTTCATCTTTTCTTACAGCTGCATAATATTCTATTGTGTGTATATATCACAGTTTGTTTATCCATTCATCACCAGGTGATGGACACCTGGGCTGTTTCCATCTTTTAGCAATTGTGAATAACACCCCTATGAACACTGGTGTGCAGATGTCTGTTCTTGTCACTGCTCTCAGTTCTTCTGGGTATATACCCAGTAGTGGTATTGCCGGGTCATGTGACAAGAACTGCCAAACAATACTCCACAGTGGCTGTACCATTCTACATTCCTACCAACTGTGAATAAGTGTTTCTATCTCTCCACATCCTCTCCAACACTTGTCTTTTTAACAGTGGCCATTCTAATAGGTGTGAAATGATATTTCATTGTAGCTTGGATGTGCATTTCTCTAATTGTTAGTGATGTTGAACATTTTTTCATTTGTTTTTTCACCATTGGTATTTCTTCTTTGGACAAATGTCTATTCAAGTATTTTGCCCACTTTTTAATCAGGTTGTTTGTCTTTTTATTGTTGAGTTGTAGCATCTATTTATATATCATAGATATTAAACCCTTATCGGATATGTGATTTCCAAATATTTTTTCCCATTGACTCAGTTGCCTTTTCACTCTTTTGACAAAGTCCTTTGAGGTGCAAAAGTGTTGGAATTTGAGGAGGTCCCATTTATCTATTTTTTCTTTTGTTGTGCCCGCTTTGGGTGTAAGGTCCAAGAAACCACCACCTACCACAAGATATTTAAGATGTTTCCCTACATTTTCTTCTAGTAGTCTTATGGTCCTAGATTTTATATTTAGGTCTTTGATCCATTTTGAGTTGATTCTTATATACAGAGTGAGCTAGAGGTCCTCTTTCTTTCTTTTGGTTATGGATATCCAGTTCTCTCAGCACCATTTATTGAAGAGACTGTTTTGTCCCATCAACATGGACTTGACTGGCTTGTTGATAACCAGTTGGTTGTAGAGGTGAGGGTTTATTCGGGACTCTCAATTCTATCCCACTGATCGATGTGTCTACCTTTATGCCAGTACCATGCTGTTTTGACCACTGTAGCTTTGTAATATGTGTCAAGCTTAGGCAGTGAAATTCCTCCCGGGTCACTCTTCCTTTTCAGAATGCTTTTGGCTATTCAGGTGCACTTTCCCTTCCAGATGAATTGGTAATTGCCTTTTATATTTCTATAAAGTAGGCTTTCGGAATTTTGATTCGTATTACATTGAATCTATAAATCAGTTTGGGTATGAGTGACATCTTTGCAACATTTAGTCTCCCAATCCATGAATACAGAATGTCTTTCCATTTGTTGAGATCTTTGTTGATTTCTTTTAGCATCATTTTGTAGTTTTCTGCATATAGGTCCTGTACTTCTTTGGTTAAATTGATTCCTAGGTATTTGAGTCTTTTTGTTGCTATTGTAAATGGAGTTTTTTCCCTGATTTCCTCTTCAGATTGTTCAATACTAGTTTGCAGAAACATTACTGATTTTTGCACTTTGATCTTTTATCCTGCTACTTTGCTGAACTCATTTATTACCTCAAGTAGCTTTGCCATAGACATTTCAAAATTTTCTAAATATAGGATCATGTGATCTGTGAATAGGGAGAGTGTTACTTCCTCTTTTCCTATTTGGATGCCTTTTTTTTTTTTTTTCTTGTCTCATTGCTCTAGCTAGAACTTCTAGCACAATGTTGAATAACAGTGGTGACATTGGTCATTTTTGTCTTGTTCCCAATCTTAGAGGGAAAGCATTCAAACTTTCCCTATTGAGTACGATGTTGACTGTGGGGTTTTCATATATGTCCTTTATTATATTGAGGAATTTTACTTATATTCCTATCTTTCAAAGTGTTTTCATCAAGAAAAGATGCTGGATTTTGTCATATGCTTTTTCTGCATTGACCGAGATGATCATGTGGGTTTTTTTCCTTCAGTTTGTTAATGTGGTATATTACGTTACTTGATTTTCTTATGTTGAACCACCCTTGCATACAAGGAATAAATCCCATTTGGTCATGGTGCGTAAGTCTTTTGATATGCTGTTAGATTTGATTGGCAAATATTTTGTTGAGAATTTTTGCATCTATGTTCATTAGAGAGACTGGGCTGTAATTTTCTTTTCTTGTAGTATCTTTTTCTAGTTTTGGTATTAGGGTGATGTTGGCTTCATAAAATGTATGGGGTAATCTTCGCCCCTCTTCAATTTTTTGGAAGAGTTTAAACAGGATTGGTGTTAATTCTTCTCAACATGCTTGGTAGAATTCACCTTAAATCCTGGACTTTTCATTGTCAGGAGATTCTTGATGACGGTTTCAATCTCTTTCAATGTGATTGGTTTGTTAAGTTCTTATATTTCTTGTAATGTCAGTGTAGGTTGTTTGTGCATTTTAGGAATTTGTCCTTTTCACGTATGTTTTCTAGTTTGTTGGCATACAGTTTCTCATAATACCCTATTATGATCCTTTTTATTTCTTTGGGGTCAGTCGTAACTCCCCCACCCCCTTCATTCTGATTTTATTTATTTGTATCTTCTCTCTCTTTTTTTTTCTTCCCTTTTTAGTCCAGCTAAGGGTTTGTCAATTTTATTGATCTTCTTAAAGAACCAAGTTTTGATTTTCTTGATTTTCTCTATTTTTTGTTGTTCTCAATTTCATTTATTTTTGCTCTAATCTTTACTATTTCTTTCCTACTGCTTGCTTTGGGAACAGTTTGCTGTTCTTTTTTCTAGTTTCTCCAGTTGTTCATTAGATCTTTGATTTTAGCTCTATCTTCCTTTTTAGTATAAGTGTTTAGGGCTATAAATTTCCCTCTTAGCACTGCCTTAGCTGTATCCCATAAATTTTGATAAGCTGTGTATTCATTTTCATTCATCTGAATATACATGCTAATTTCACTTACAATATCTTCTTTCACCCACTGATTGTTTAAGAGTGTGTTTTTCATCCCCCACACATTTGAGAAATTTCCCCTTTCCTGTCTATTATGGATTTCCACTTTCATTTCATTATGATCTGAGAAGGTGCTTTGTATAATTTCAATCTTTTTATATTTATTGAGACCTGCCTTGTGACCTAACATGTGGTCTATATTGGAGAAAGATCCATGAACACTTGAGAAGAATGTATAAACAACTGATTTGGGGTGCAATATTCTGTATATGTCTCTTGGGTCTAGCTCGTTTATCATATTGTTTAAGTTCTCTTTTTCCTTGTTGATCTTCTGTCTAATTGTTCTATGAGTGGTGTGAGTGGTGTGTTGAAATCTCCAACTATTATTGTAGAGATGTCCATTTCTCCCTTCAGTTTTGCCAGAGTGTGCCTCATGTATTTTGGGGCACCCTGGTTAGATGCATAGATATTTATAACTGTTATTTCTTCCTGGTGGATTGTCATTTTATTAATATATAATGGCCTTCTGTATCTCATAACTGTTTTGCATTTAAAATCTGTTTTGTCCTATATTGGTACTGGTACCCTTGCTCTTTTTTAGTTACTGTTTGCCTGGACTATCATTTTCCAATCCTTCACTTTCAGCTGGTTTGTTTCCCTGAGCCTAAGGTGAGTCTCTTGTAGGCAGCATATGGATGGCTCATGTTTTGTTCTGTTTTTTTTTTTTTTAATCCATTCTGTCAGCCTGTATCTTTTGATTTGGGAGTTTAATCCATTCACATTCAGTGATATTACTGTAAATGTATTATTTGTTTCCACCACTTTGTTCTTTCAATTTCATGTGTCTTATTTTCATTTGTCTTTTTAGTCTTTTGCTTATCCTTTCTGCTATTCTTGTCTTCTACACTCTCCTCTAAGCCTCTCTCTCCTGTCTTTTTCTTTCAAGCTGTAATGCTCGTTTTGATATTTCCTGCGAAGTTGGATTCTTTTTTTTTTTTTAACAAATTCTCTTAGTTTCTGTTTGTTCGTGAATATTTTAAACTCACCTTCATATTCGAAGGACAATTTTGCCAGATAAATAATTCTTTGCTGGCAGTTTTTCTCTTTCAGTATCCTAATTGTATCATACCGCTGTCTTCTTGCCTCCATGGTTTCTGATGAGGACTCTGCATTATATCTTACTGGGTTTCCCTTGTATGTGGTGGTTTGCTTCTCCCTGCTGTTCTCAAAATTTTCTCTTTATTTTTGACATTTGGCATTCTGAGTAGTATATGCCTTGGAGTAAGTCTATTTGTATTTATTTTGATTAGGGTACACTGCACTTCTTGGAAATATAAGTTCATTTCTTTCATGAGAGATGGGAAATTTTCAGCTATTATTTCCACAAATACTCTTTCTTCCCTTTTCCCTTCTCTTCTCCTTCTGGAACTCCCATGATACGAAGTTGTTGCATTTCATGTTATCATTCAACTCCCTGAGCTCCTACTCAATTTTTTCAATTCTTTTCTCTCTCTGTGTGTTCTTTTCTCTCTTCAATTTCAGCTGTTCTGTCACCTGTATCACTTACTCTTTCTTCTATCATTTAGAGTCTGCTGTTGTATACCTCTAATGTGTTTTTTTAAAAGATTGTTTTATTTATTTACTTTTTAAGAAAATCCATTTTAACCCCCTTCCCCCACTTCTGCTGTTTTCATGTCCATTTGCTGGGCAATTCTTTGTGTCTGTTTCCTGCCCTCTTTTCTCATCCTTCTCCTGTCTTCACTGGGATTCGATCCTGGGAACCTCCGATGAGGGAGAGAGGTGTTCTGCCACCTGCGCCACCTCACTTCCTGGTTTTTCAGCCCGTCTCAGTCTTGGCTCTCCCCTGCATCACTCTCCTGCTATGTCATAGTCTTGCTGCATGTGGTGCACCCACATACAGGGCCTGGAGGCACACCGCTCACAGGGCCTGATGGCACACCCATGCGTGGGGCTTGGGGGAAGGGCCTGGTGGTGCACCTGCTTGTGGGGCCTGGGGCCTCACCTGCCTGCGGGCCTAATGGCATGCCTGCTTGTGGGGCCTGGCAGCCTGCCAACATTCTATATTTTTCTTTATTTTCCCAGGAGGTCCCGGTGATCGAACCCAGGT
>PVKH010023231.1:0-13902 GCA_004027955.1 Chaetophractus vellerosus
GGATTTTTCCTTTTGGAGTAATGAAAACATTCTAAAATTGACTGAGCTGATGACAGCACAACTCTGCGATGAAAATGAGGGCCACTGAGTGCACACTTTGAATGGATTATGCAAGCATGAGGCTGTATAACACAATGAATCCTGTGGTGGAAGATGGACCGTGTTAATAGGACAAACATGAGAATGTTGTCATGAACTGTAACAAATATATAATACTAATACAGGGTGTTAAATGGGTGAGTTGGGAGAAAAATACACCAAATGTAAGATATGGGCTATAGTTAGCAGTAATATTTTGATGATGCTATTTCATAGTTTGTAACAAATGTTTCACAACAATGCAAGGTGTTGGTGGTGGGGTGATGTATGGGAGCCCTGTATGATGACATACATGTTTGTTTAAGTTCACAACTTTTACTATACACTTATTGTTTATTGATGTTCATGTATGTGATAAATGATAAACTTCAATTAAAAATTAAAAAAATAAAGGGGAGCAAAAAAAAATAATAAAAAAGACAAATGGGAGTTGAGTTGCAGTTTACAGCATTTTATGTGAGACACAAGATTGCTGCAGCAAGGAAGCTGTTTGCAAAAGCAAAAGCAGCTTCGAGGCTGGGGGTTTTGCAGGCCATTTTATAAACAGAGAAGGAAGTTGGCAAGGTTTTCTTGATTGGCGCAGGGAGCTGTTAGTCTTACAGGGGTGAGTTAGCTGTAAGTGGGGACTTTGTTTTGCATTCGGCCAGATATGCTTAACCAGAGGTTTAGCTGGCTTTTTGGGATAGAGCATCCTGGTAGGGACTTTCCTAAGAGGATGTTTGTCATGTAATTCTATGCTAGTTCCGAGAATTTAATGTTTGTATTGGTTTTGAGAAAACCCAGAAGCTGTTTTTGATTATATTTATCAGGCCTCAACATCTCACAGCTGGAAACGGCACCAGCGTCCAGGCTTATCGCCTCCATGGACACCTGTCCACAGAGGATGCCAGCATGGCCTTTGAGAAACACAGGTGGGACTGGCCCACTCCCTGTTCACGGAGTGTCAGCAGCCCCTTTTCCCAGAGGAGGAAGGCCAGGCTTCTCAGGCCCTGCCCACTTCCCTTGCCTTTGCACTTCCTGCTTCCCTGTCTGTAACCCCCTGACCCCTATCACCTGACCTTCTCTTACTGGAGCACTTCTCTTCATCCCTCAAGGCTCACCCCAAATGTGCCTCCTCCAACCCTCCCTAAGACAGAAGGAATCACTCTCCCGAGTTCTCAAAGTGTTTCCATCCCTTCCAGCTGCCTGAGCCGGTCCATTCCTCCAAGTTTGTTGGTTGTCACCATCTCTCCCAACCTCGGAGGAAAGGGACAGGGACAGGGGAAGCTCTGGACCACCTGGGGGCTGGAGGACAGTGGTGAAGGTCACGGCCAGTCCTGTTGATCCACCTGTCCAACAGATATTTACTCAGCGCCTATTCAGCGTTAGACTCTAGGATGAGCATTCAGGATACTGAGACGGGAAAAAGAGACGTGGGCTCTGCCTTCTCGGAGCTCACAGCCCAGCAGAGGGTCCGACATGAAGCAAATCCTGGCTGCCCTGCTTGGGCGATTCCATGGGCTTGTCTGAGCTGAGCAGACGGCATGCTGGCAACACGTCCTGGGCCATCCAAGGGTGGTCTCTGAGCCAGAGCTGCAGATGAGTATCCCGAGGGACAGTAGCCAGACCCCATGCCTGGAAACTTGCTGCTGGCTCCATCCAGGTCAGCCCTGCCTGGACACTGGCTCCCTCATTTCCCCTGTTTTAATGGCGCTACCTTGTTCCCGGGGTAGGCGCTGTTCCTGCGGGAACCTGCTCTGCTGTGCTCTCGGCGGCAGGACGCTGCTTCTGCTGGTCTCCAAGCCTCCCCTGCCCGCCAGCCCCTCCAGGATCCTGCCCCCACCAAAGCAGGGTTCTTGAGCCACCGCCTAGGAAACGGTGCAGAGGCGCTTCTGCCTTGAGAGCCAGACACTGCTTATTATGGATAGACCTGCAAATTGTATGTTTTTATAATTTCCCAGAGAGTTCATTTTACGCTCTGCTGAGATCTAAATGAACTGGCACAAACGCTCGGGCTTCCTTCTGCCTCTGGCGGGAGGTGGCCCCGGGTGAGAGAACGCGCATGTGCGTCCCACAGCGCGCGGCTTGGACCGCCCGGGCACAGCGGGGCGCTGGGGTGGAAAACCCACCTGCTGAGGCTCAAGGCCCGTATCAAGATCCTTGTCCTGGGACCGAGGGGTGGCCCTTCTCTGCAGGGGCCATTTTTGGGGCCTCTGAGCAGATTGCGGGGCTAAAAATCTTCCATCTGGGCTTGTTGGAAGGCTTCGTGGAGAGGGGGCATGGCCTAGTTTGAAGATGAAAACATTCCAGGAGCTGCGGGGAGATTCCACCCGGGGTGACTACGAGCAGACCCGCAGCTTGGGAATGTCCAGTGGCTGGAGTATGGGGCGTGGAGGGGCAAAGGGAATGTGCCAGGCTGGGCTGGAGGTGCAGGTGGGGGACCCAGCCCCGGCCTAGAAAGTAGGTGAGGAATTTGTCATTTTGTCCCAGTGTTTTATTTTTCGGATTACAAAAGCAATACATGTTTATCATAGAGAAATTGGAAATTTCAGAAAGATATAAAGAAGGAATTGGTAACCCATTATTTTACCATCCAGAAATACCTTTGATAGCAATTTGATGTTTCCTTTTTAAAATAATTTTTTTACATTCTTAAGTTCATATCATATAATTTAATATCCTTTAAAAATTTTACCAAAATGTACGATGCCCTCCTCCATATTATTGATGGTTTAGGCTACCTTCTCTCCCCTGCATCCCCTCGGAGATGTCCTCCATGCCTGACATTTCGCCGTTACTGCTTCATCCTGTTAGGTCAGTGGTTCTCCTCCTAAGCTGAACATCAGAATCACATGCGAGGCTTTTTAAAAGCCTGGTGCCTCGGATGCACACAGACCAGCCAGACCGGAATCACCGGGGCCAGCACCCGGGCCTCAGTGCTTTTTGAAGTTACTCCAGTGGGTTCCAGCATGCAGTCCAGGCTGAGAGCCCTGAGTTAGGCTGAGCCACTCCTTTCCGTGCTGGGAGGGTTAGCCTGTGAAGCTCCTCACCTGTCGTGCGGCTGAGAGGATCAGGCGCACCACGGCTGGGCGGCTAGCACAACCAGCGGCACCAGTGTCTGGGGATGTCTAGTGGCCGAACAATAGGGGAGGCAGACGTCGTCAGGATAAATGAAGAATGCCGCCACCATCGCTACCACCATCCATTGTTAAGGCCCAGTGTCGCGGCTGTCTCTGGTTGTTCTCAGCCAAAGAGTTTATTTTCACTGGGGAACTACCCTTTCTCCATCCCATGCAGTTCTGGAGGGACTGTTCAATCCCAGGGCTTCCCTTCTCATGTGGCCACAGGGTTATTGCACCTCTGCCTTCAGGGACTGGTCCAGAGGGTGGGCATGTGACACAAGTAGAACCAATCAGATAGCTCCCACACTGGCTGCCAGACATGGATGCCCAATGACAGGTCACCCAGATAACTTTGAAATTGAGATAAAGTAGTTTTATGTGGGTTTTTTTTTTTTTTAGTATAAATATATCCCATGCTCTATTTGGCAATGCTTACATTAAAAAAAAAAACAAAAAACAACTACTTGTTTATCTGAAATTCAAAGTCAGTTGGGTATTCTGTAATTTTTTCCCATTTTATATTTGTCAACCTTACCCCCATAGTTGCTGGGCAAGGTAGGGCCTCTTTCTTGGATTTTGAGCTTCTAAGTGACTTCCCAGATCATCTTCTCTAACTAGATCTCTACAATTTTCTCTATCATCTCTAGTTCTTTTTTTTAGCACTTATCACAAACTGTGATTATTTTATGTAACTTTTTGTATATTGGTTGCTCTGATATATTACGAGCTCCAAGAAGGCAGGGATTCTGCCTGTTTTGTCTTCCACTGTCCATCAGCCTCTATCACAACTCTCAGTTAATAGTTAATGAATGAAAGATAAAGACAACATGCGGTGAAGCTGCTCATGGCTATCTTTGCTGGATACATCCATTTACTGTTGAAGAGAATGTGAGCGACACACAAGAAAAGCTGAGTTGTGATGAGGGTGAATAGAGAAAGTCCTGAGGACATCTTTTGATTGAACATCTTTTGATTGCCAAGACTTATGCCACCTCTAGCTCTGGACATCCCAGCTCTGTGAGCTGATAAATTCCCCTTTGCTACTAAGCTTTTTTGAGGCATGTTTCTATTACTTGCAAGAGTCTTAAAAATGACAGAAATTGGTACCTAGAATTGGAATAGTGCAAGCAAAAGGCCTGAAATGTGACATTGTTAAGTTTTTGGCATATTATAGTGTGTTGGCTACTTCTTTTGGCCTCTTGGGAAGTAATGCAATCAATGTTGTCTAAGCAGACCTGTTGGAAAGCAGAAAGGAAGAGCAGGCAGCATTGACAATAGGCATCATCCTTTCTCCTATCGGCAGCCAGAGCCTTGATGGGATAAGCTGTGTGCCTGCAAAATGGCAGAACTAGAATTTGCTGCCACTAGCTAAGCTAGGAAGGCAGAAAACATAGCAGAAAGGGAACACTGGAATGGGAGAAGCTGATCCTCTAGGTACCTCCTAAAGTTTTCAAGAGCCCCACTTCCTTTCTGAGCAACTTCACCTTCACTGTAATGTGAAGGTGATGCAGCCTGAGGGCATGGGGCAGATCAGAACTGCCTTAAAACACTCTTTAAGATCACATTCCTCTCAGCTTAAAAGCCATTTTCCACTATTCTAGTTCTAGATGATTTTATATTCCAGTGAATGAGATATTACTATTATTATTCTTTAAGTCATCACTTAGATTTTGCCAACTGTTTTGCAGTACAGTTCCTTGCCATTCCATCTTGCATTTTAGATCGGTCGTTTGGAATCATTTTTCTTCTGCTGAAGCACAAGCTTTAGTATTTCCTTTAGTGGGGGTTCTTCTAGTAGTAAGTTCTCTGTTTTTGTTGTCTTAAATGTCTTTTTTGTCTTAAAATGTCTTCTTTTTTAATCCACATTTTTGAAAGATAATATTCTGGGTATAGGTTGACAGATACTTTTTTCCCAACAAATTGAAGATCATCTTCCAATGTTTTCTATCTTTTATTGTTCTGCTTGAGAAGGTGGCAGTCATTCTATTTGTGGTCATCTTTTTCTTTGATATTCTGCAATTTCACTGTAACATACTTAGAAGGGGAATTTCTTTTAACTTATTCTATTTGGGATCCATGGGCCTTCCTAAAGCTGTGGATTGGTATCTTTTAAGAATTCTGGAAAATTCTCAGCCATGATGTCTTTCTATGTTACCTCTTTCTCATTTTCTTTCTTATCTCCTTTTGGAACACTGGTGATAATTTTATTAGAGTTCTGAATATATTTTTTTCATCTCTTAGCTTCTCTTATATATATATATATTTAAAAAATATGGAACGCTTCATGAATTTCCATGTCATCCTTGCGCAGGGGCCATGCTCATCTTCTCTGTATCGTTCCGGTTTTAGTATATGTGCTGCCGAAGCAAGCACTCTTTTATATTTTCTATCTATTTGTATGGACTGCATTCCAGATATTTGCTTTGGATAATTTAGTTCACCACTTCTCTCTTCATGTGCACTTAATCTGATAATCTGTTCACTGAATTTTTTATTTCAATTGTAGTTTTTATTTGTAGAAGTTCTATTTGGTTTGTTTTCAAATTCATTTATTTTTCTTGAGTGTGTGTGTATATTACTATTTTATGTTCTATATCTGATAATTCCAATATCTGATGTTCTTGTGGTTCTGTTATTTTTTTTTTCTCCCAGATTCTCATTCACAATACTTTGTTTCCTTTTGCGTTTTGTGATTTTGGGCTGTGAGCTGCTTATTGTTCTTAGGACTTTGTGAGGATTCTTGAGACCTCATATAAGGTTGAGTTCCTCCAGAAAAGATTTCAATTTGCTTGTGCTGTGCTTTGGAGCAATACTTGAGTTGTTTTGGACTTCACAGCTAGTATAAGTTGCGATCTCAAAGTTGTGTAAGGGGTGCCTTGTGTTTACAGTAAGTTTCCCCCCTTCAACCAGTGCCAGAGTCAAGACAGATACATTTCCTTGCATCCTTTGTGGGGATCCAGGTTCATTTCTTATTCACTTTCACAGTGTGCAGTAGCTCTTTTGGGTCAGCTTAATGCAGGGATTTCATATGGGATTTACCGCCTTGGGCTGTGGCTGAATTTTAACTCCTGCCCTCCATGCCCCATGTAGTCCTCAAAGAAGAACCTCAAAGTCTCTAGGGTTTAGCAAAAACCCTCAAGGAGAAAGAAGGCTTTAATCTTCATTGTATTTCTGGACTTCTTATTTCACTTTGTTTTAGAGCTTTGTAGATTCTTAATTTTTATGCCAGCTCAGTAATGAATTTAAACAGATTTTTAAAAATATTTTATCCAACCAGTTAGTAGTTTCACCTTGGAGGGTGTTTCAGGGGAATCACATCTACCCTGCTGTTAGAAACAGAAGTCTTAAGTCTCTATGTTATTCTTTTTTTTTTTTTTTTTTTTTAGGAGGTACTGGGGATTGAACCCAGGACCTCGTACATGGAAGCAGGTACTCAACCACTGAGCTACATCTGCCCCCCAGTGACAGTTGGTTTCATTTTTTGTGTGTTTGTTTTTAGGAGGTACTGGGGATTGAAACCAGGACCTCGTACATGGGAAGCAGACGCTCAACCACTTTAGCTACATCTGCTCCCTATGTTATTCTTTAACTCAGCTTGGTTTCTTGTGAAAACCACCATCAGCTTCATCTCGGTCAATTCAGACATCCTCTTTTCTTTTCCCCCTTGGGTGGGTGGGGGTGCTTCATAGTGCCAAGGCAAGGGGGCTGGGAATAGTATATCTGATCCCAATATCATTTCTCCACACAGCATAGGTGGAGGTGGTCCCCATGAGTGACCACCGAGCCAGCGGTCAGTCCACAAGACGTTTTCGGTTCTGGTGGCTCTTGCCAGTAGTTTTGTGCCACTCTTGGTTGCTGCACCAACACCACACTAGGACCTGAGCCATCAGTCCCTTCTCTGAATTACAGAGAAGTGCTCCTTCTCACAGGGTGGGCAGCAGGAATGGAGTTGGGGGAGGTGTCCTCCTCCAGTAACTTTGATGTAGGGCTTGGTCCTCATCGTCTGGATTCTGGGGTATGGAGGGGGTGCGGCGATCTGCCTGGGGTCTGGGACTCTTGGGCTGCAGCTGAGCTGAGACAGGTTTTAAGCAGTTGAAGAACTTGACCCAGAAGTATGGGAAGCTGGTGAGTAGGTATTGGGGGCAGTGAGCCCAGCCTGTGGCCTGGCATGGGGGAGGAGGACTGCACTGGAGAACCAGGGAGATCCTGACTGGCTCAGGAAAGTGGCTGTAGAGTTTTTTCAGAGGCCGGGGGAAGTGGATCCTTCTACTAGTCTCTGGAACTCCTCGGAGTTGGAACTGAGATTCAGACTTAGCATGGCCCTGCTCTCCCCCAGTCCTCTCTCCCCTTCTTTCCCCTTCCTTTATCTTAAAACATCCATTAAATTTTTATTTCTTCAAAAAGTAATGTTCATTTTTCTTTTTTTCTATAAAAGTAATACCTATTCATTACAGAAAACTAGATAAATGTGGAAAATGCAGGAAGTAATTCACGGATATCCACAATCCCATTGAACTATTCTTTATAATTATTATTTATAGTTCACCGTATATATTTATGTAGTTACCATATATAAAACATGAGATACATAACACAATATTTTATAATCCAAGATTTGGATGATACTCTCTGGCATTATTTTATAGACTGCTTTTTTCCCATTTAATGATCTGTTATGGAAAATTTTTACTGCTCTAAGCATTCTTTGAAAATATTATTTTTAATGGTTTATATATTTCAGTGTATAGACGGAATATCATGTATCAAACCAAATACTGTGCATTTGGATTTTTTCAATTTTTCAGTTTTATAAACGACCATTTATAAACCCACTTGGACATAAATTTTTGCATGTATCTTCTGTTTTGGTGTGTGTGTTGCTATAAGTAGAACTGCTGGTTAATTTTTGAGGCTTTTGATAATCATATAGCAGTGTTCTGCAATAATGTGATACACATATATTATAAAATGCTAAAGAAATTGTGTTCTACAAAGTTGTGCACTAAAAATAATGTGGCTTAAAGGAAAAATAGGTTTGAGGCAGAGCACTCCAAATTTACATTATGTTGTAACCACAGCACTAACAAAAACTAACAATCCTAATAAAAATGCTATTAAGAAAGACAGATTTCTAATAAGTAGAGTAACAACTACATTAAATATTGAACTTTAACTTTTATGAGTTGCTGGCTGGAAAGGGGTGTAAGGAAGCATTTGAGAATGTTGAGTTATGGGGACAAGGACAAAATGTGGAAAGACAAGGGAGAACCAAGCAGTAAGCACTCGCAAGGCTGAGCTAAGAGGCCAGACCTGGTCAAGAAGAAGGACAGATAGCGCAGGCAGTGTGACCTGAGCTTCGTTCCGGCTTCTGAGTTCAGCTGTGGGCATGTAATTTGGGCTCAGCTGCTGTTACCTGGTAGCTCAAAGCTTATTCTGGGATGGTCTGGGCAGCCAATTGCACATGACCTCGTTCTCATTACAGGAGAACGTGCTGTAGCCAAACCGACTATATTGCAACATTTCTGTCCAGAAAGGTTGTTTTCAATCTGCACTCCCCCTGCTGGGGTATGAAATTCCTTCACTACAGTATACCCAAAACAGAGGGTACGGTGCCCTTTAAATTTTCACCGATTTGATAGATTAAACATGGGATCTCATGTTAAAATGCACACTTTTCATTACTAGGAAAGTTGACTATTTCTCATATGTTCTTTAGCCAATTATATGTCCCCTGTGAATTGCTGGGGTCTGTTGCCTGTTTTTCTATTAGTGTGTTCATGTTTTTCTTATTGATTTTTCCTTATGTATGAAGGTTTAGAATGCTTTCTCTGTCATAATTAAATCAAATATTTTTCTCAGCTTGTCGTTTGCCTTTCAGTTTTGTTTATAAATCTTTTGCAGTACCTGAGTTTGAAAATGTTGTCAAGTCTGTGGCTCTTTTCCTTTATTTCTTCCATTGCTTAATGCTTAGAAAAATCCCTCCCTGTTCAGCAGTTATTGACATGTATTCTCTTCCAGATTTTTTAGGGTTTATTTATTTTTTTAATTAAAAAAATTAGTCTAGAATTTATTTTGATGTAGGATGTGATGAGATGATCTAGTGGTTATTTTTCTCATATTCCAATTTTCTCCAAATAATTAAAAAATTTTTTGTTTTATTCTTTTAATTTTTAAATTTTATCCATTCTTTTTTTATATAAGCTTCTGATACTTTTTATGCCATATATTAATCTCTTATGACAAACTAGTCCCATTTATGGGTGTTACATCCTATTTTATTGATCTGTGTGTCAACATATACCCTAGCCTTCTATTTTAATTATTGTAGATTTATCTTTAAATATCTCAGAGCATAATCTCTCCTTACTCCTTTTTCCCCCCAAAGTTTTCTTAGCTAAAAATTTCACCTGTCTCTTAACTTTATCCATTGGGATTTTTTATTGGGTTTGTTTTAAACTAGAGGTAGGAAACTTTTTCTGGAAAGGGTCATATAGTATTTATTTTAGGCATTTTGGGCTACATATAGTCTCTGTCCTATTGTTGTAATCACCTTTTTCTTCTTCTCCTTCTTTTTCTTCTTCTTCTTCTCCTTCCTCTTCCTCTCCTTCTTCTCTCCTTCTCCTCCTTCCTCCAAATGTAAAAAGGAAAAAGCATACTTTGATCACAGGCTGCACATAAACAGTCTGAGGGCTGGATTTGACCCGCAGGTCTTGGTTTGTTGACTCCTGCATGCAGCCAATAAACTAATTTGAGAAGAGACAACTTTTCAATATTTAATCTTTCCACCCAACAATATTGTATTATATATTGTTCTTTATTAATTGATTTTGCATCACTAAACCATTCTTGCAAACTTGTAATAACTCCTGTTTATTCATGAATGTAATTTTAAATATGGCTTGTTACTATTTATTTAGGTCCTGAGTGAGCTTGGCCTTTAGTTTTCTTTTCTTTTCTATGCTCTGTTAAGTATTAGCAAGACCAGGCTACCTCTATAGAATGAATAGCTTAGCTTTCCATATTTACCTACACTTGGGAGCAGCTTTTGGAGTATGGGAATTCATGCTTCCTGAAAAGTCTGAAAGATCTCACCACCAAATCCCTCAGGCGGCACAGTCATTCACTCATGGCTACTGTGCCCTCCCTGGTAGGCGGCAGAGTCACAGCTGAATCACTGGAACTCCTACACTTAGGTTCTCGGGAGGAAGACAGGCAGCCCTGACTCTGAACTCAGGGAAAGACGAAGCCGAGGGGCCCTGACTGTGGGCAGTTCCCACAGCAAAATGAGTTCACCGATGCAGTGTATCAGGAGCTTGCCTGCAAGGGCATTGGGCGAGCTGTTGGCGGCCAGGGCATAGCTGTGTGTGCTGGAGGCAGTGTGCAGATTTCAGAGAAGGGATTCACGGGAAGTGAGTGTGCCGTAATCTGCCAGTGGGGCCAAGGGCTGCTGACGTTAGCCACCTTCTTAGCCTTCACGAGAACCCGCCGATTCAGGCTGTCATCTTTCCAGTCCAGCCTAGCACACCAGGGTTTGCCTGTGTGGACACCACTCCCCACACGTTTCCACGTCCCCTGCCAGGCCTGGAGCACGCCGTTGGGCCCTCCTAGACAGTGCCCAGTGCCGTGTGGAGCAGCCCGTTGGAGTATTGGATTTCTGGCCACACTTAGGAGCTGTCGGAATCCAATATGTTTCCCCATATGCTCGAACCTTTTTGCAATTCTTCCATCTGTTTCTGGGAAATGTGGAGGAATTTAATGATCTTTTCTGGGGTTATTAAACCGACAGCTGTTGTCATTAATAGAGGACATTCTTTACTGCGGCGAACAAACGCTAGTCATAACTCCAGCCTGTCGTGAGCTCTCTCGTTAATGACTAGAGCGTTTGTCTCAAGACCGGGGTCGTGAACATGGGGGATTCTGATGGCAGCTCTGAAGAGGATTCATCTTCAAAGTGTGAACACCCTCACTTCTTTTTTGTAGTCTGGGTGCTTTTGAGGCAAAATGTATAATTGGCAAAAAACAAAATCCAATCCACCAGCCATTGGCTTTCTTTGAAAACGAAGGTGCCTGAGTGCTAAAAAGGAAAGATTACATTTTACTGTGGGTTTCAAATTATGGTTCATTTTCCAGTAGAATGTTAGAGGCAGATAGAAGCCAACTTTTATCGTTTGAATGGAAGGTTATATACACTGTCATAGCAGGGCCGTGCACCCACAAACATGACATGGAGGGGAGGGTTAGACGGTGGAGGCCCAGTCCCTTGGGGGGAGTGGGTTTCACACATCCTCAGCCTTAAGGGTTGACCTTTGGTGTTCAGACAGCCTGGCAGGGCCCAATAGCAAGAGGGTGGGGGGATTTTTTCTCTCATCAAAGCGTGATTCCAAGATGCACTCTGCAAGATGTGGATGGAGAGGGAAGGTGGTGAGGAATCTGGGCCGACAGAGCTCAGTGTCCCTGGTAGGCATCTGCATGTGTGCCTTGGGGAGCAGATTCTCCAGCTGGGCTCTGGAGATGCAGGCAAGGTCACATTCAGGCCCCATTCCTATGAGAAGCTGGGGTACGAGTGGACAGAGATCAGCTGCTTTTGCCTGGAGGGAAAATTCTTGGAAGGGGGGTAACCCTGGAGAGGAGTTTCCCAAGTCAGTCTTTCCCAGCTGGAACAAGACCAGGGACCCACAAAGGGAGCCCCAGCTGGCTCCAAACTGCCCCTGGGAGGGATTGAGGTAGGGGCCAAGAGCCCCAAAGCTGCACTTTCTTGATTGGCCACTGCCCAGTCAGGGCAGCCCTTCAACTGACCTCTGCAGCTCCGAGGGAGCGGACCGTCCCTAAGTCCCTTCTGCTGCTTTTCTCTAGGGCAGATTGGAATGATGGCCACCCTCAGAGCTGGGTCCCCAGCGATCCAAAGTGGCTAATCAAGAGCAGTGAGCAGTGATTGGCCTCTTCCCACCCCCACCCCCCCAATCTTTCAGAAGTGGATGTTTATGCCCCTCGCTGGCACTAGCCAGCTATGCCAGGAGTGAGACCCCGCTGTGGCCTGCCACGAGAGTGGAGGCTGGGCGGCAGTAACGTCCCTGTGGAGAGAGCAGTTTACTGGTATTGACTGTCATCTACCAGCCTCTCCCTCCTGCTCCTCCCTGGATGCTGTACAGTGTTCTGCTGGACTCCAGTTTCCAAAATAGTTGATTCAGACAATTCCTGCCTGTTTCATAGTTGTTCTGGTGGAGGGACTGATTCCTGGAGTTTCCTGCTCTGCCATCTTCCCACACCTTCTTCACTGTAGTTTTCCTATTGGCTTTACACTCTGCCCCACACACCAATTAAAATACAAAGCCTGGTGAGGCGAAAAATAAACTGTGTGGTGTTTGCTCATGAAGGAACTGGCTGCTCTGCTGAGAGCTTTCATAACGTCACACAGTGGCTCACTGCCTTCTTCTTGTGGGTAAAAAAGAAGGCGCACACAAAATCTTCATGGCACGGTTGCATTTGCTGCCATCAGTCATGGAAAGGAAAGCCCCCCCTCTGCAGGATCAGTAATTTAGGGGTGGTTAGCTGCACAGAGGAGGCTGTCCTAGGGTCACTCCCATCTCAAGTCTTTGTTCCAGAATGTTGGCCTCAGATGGCTTCTCCCTCCTAAGTTTCCGGGTCAGGGATTCAGAGAACAAATGCACTCCCCACCCCGCTACCCCCACAACATACCATACCTCTTTGCGATCTCTGAATTGCACATGGGGGCAAGGGTGCCGCTGGGGGGATCACCCACAGATTGAGCCTGGCAAAATCATGTGGGGTTTGGAAGAGCCTCGGTCTTGTCCTGGGAAACCTGACAGCAAGGAAAATAATTTCCAAATCCAAATACTGCCTGGACCCCTGCAAAATAAAAATATTTTTGTATAAACCAACTCCTCCCTCCTTTGTTGACTTAAGTAATTTCTGTTACAGAGTTATTTAAATATGTATCAGCGTGAAAGCTGCAGTAAACTGCTTATGGCTCTCATATGACTATACAAGCAGAACGAATGGGCAAATTATAGAATGGCAGAACTACGAAATCAATACAATACAAATTAACAGCATTAGTTTAATGGACTATCATTTCGCTAACCCTAAATCACTCTCTCCCTGTGAGCGTGGGGCTGAGCATGTCGTGCGGGTTCTCGTGAGCTTTGTGGGTGGTGGGAGGAGCCGCCCCCCACCTTCCTCTGTCCTAACTGCGTGGAAAGGACAGCTTTCACCCGGGCTTGGTCCCGAATGTGTCATCTACATAGCACGCACATCTCTTTTCTACTTGGCCTGCAATAATTAGCGAAAATAAAACCCAACTGAATGTGCTCCCTGAATCCCTGGAGATTTTTTTAAAGAAAAGATTGACCAGATAGCTCAAAATATGCCTATATTATTTTTTATTATTATCCTAAAAATTAAAACAAAAAATAAAAGTCAGTCACAGATATCTCTAAGACCTCCCAAGAATACATCTGTGGGTCCTTCTTTAATGAGCAACACAGTATGGCCTGTGTTGTGGTAAAGGTCAGAGTAGGCATGGTGGGACCCCAGAGAGACAGGGCAGCTCAGTTTTGGGGTGATTTGTTACACAGCAAGTGATAACTAATACAAGGCCTGAAGGTAGACTGCTTGCATGGAGAAACACTTTCTTTTTTTTAAAATTACTTTTGTTTATTTATTTATATAACCCCCCCCCCCC
>PVKH010023232.1:0-13912 GCA_004027955.1 Chaetophractus vellerosus
AAGAGTACTTTCAGAATAGGGCTCACAGTGGATGGCGGCGTGCTGGAAAGCCACTTAACACAAAGACCAGTCTTGAGGACAGAAGACCTGCCAGGAATGAAGGAAGGGCTACATGGAATGGCAACATAACAAATCAAGTTCCTCAACATGGCAACAAACTTCAGGGTCCCAATAACAGGCTGAACAACCACTAGATGGAGGTCTGACAGGCGCAGCGGTTACACTGGCAGGGGGAAGAAGTGGAAGAAATCGTTGGCTTTTAAGGTATTTCTCCCTCTACGAGTCTGTGATAACTATATTTAACATTTTTAACTTCGCACTTTTCAAAAGATTATACTAAAAAAAAAAAAAAAAAAAAAAAGACTACCTGCTACATAAAGACAAATGCAAGCTGCAGGCTGACTACATGTAGGCGCAAGTAAGACGCTGCTTTGCACATGGAATGTGGCTCTAGAGAAAACCTCTTTGGATAACAAAAGTAATAACTTTTGAGCAAAAGTAGTGGCACACTTTTGTAAGTGTATACTTCTAATTTGCAAGTACATTTTAGGCAAAAAGGAAAAACCACACTTAGAAACCCACAAGCACAAATAAACCAACTTTAATAGATATTATTTTGTATTTATATAGCGCCTTCTTCAAGAACTTTAAATGCTTTACAGACATTATATCTAATTAATCCCCACAACAACCCTGTGAGGTAGGTATTACTCCCATTTTACGAGAGAGGGAGACTGAAGCACAGAGAGGTTAAGTGACTTGCCCAAAGTCACACAGTTAAATCCACTGAAGAGCCAGAGCCCGAGCGCCGCAGCCTCCCAGCTCCCAGGTAAAACCTCAGGAGAGAACCTTTAATGAAGCGTCTTGAAAGAAAGTATCAAGAGTAGTATGTTATGAAAGTGAAGTCTTCCTCCTGCCATCAAGGAAAGAAAACACTCAACGCTGACGGTTAGAGGCGGCACTGCCCACATCATCCACACCTCCTTCTTTCCCTGTCCTAAAGCCCCACGGCTCCTGTCTTAAGTAACCTCCTAAAGGCATAGTTTCCAAGACAGAAGCCATGTGGCCTAGAAGTGGAACTGAATTTACTTTGTTAAGATCATTTGTAGAAATTTTCATTCCAATATACAAAGTATGGGACAGTCATCTCAACAAAAATGTACAGAGTTATACAGCAATCCACCGCCATTTACAACTTCAACCTGCCCTTCTTTTTAACCAGTCAACCAACAACCTCACAATGCTTTCTATACAGCTCACTTTTCCTACTTACTACAGCTGCATTTTTCTCCCAACTCTAACTCTATACGTTTTTAAAGTATACTGAATGTCTGGTCAACGTCAAGACTTTTTACTTAGATTCAGCTGCACAGAGAGTAAAAAGTAAATTTAGAACCATCACTCAGAAGCCTCCCCTGACCAAGCATCCTGTTAAACACAGTGTGGATGTGAACAAAGGGTGTGGCCACCATGGAACTGCTGGAACTTGCTTTCCTATGGAAGTTAACCTTGGCTTGTGCAGCGTGATTTTCTAAAAAGTGCAAAATGTAAAAACAAACACAGCATAGCAATCCAATGCTGTACCTGTACACAAATGACTTACTTTATCTTTCTTATACATGCTGTGGCCTAACTGATGTAAAAACTGGTTCTGCTTCACTTTATTCTTTTTCTCTGTGCTGAAAGCTGCAGAATACAGCTTTAAATCCCAAGAAAATTTGGTTTAAGCCCTTGAAATTAAAAAAATCAGTCCGCTTCCCTTGCTGTGACTTTCCCTCGATCACTGGTTGGGATTCTCTTTGCAAAAGTGGTAGATTAGGCAGCCTATTTATAATTTGTACAAAACAATTCCAGCCAGGGAAAGGTTTACAAACTGTATCTTAAAAAGAAGTTTGTTAATTTTTATCCCAGCACACATTTAAACAGCCCAATTAGCTAAACGACCCTGTTAAAGATGTGTTCACTGAACGAATAGGTGAAGTCATTTCCTGAGCTAAAAGATACAGATAATAAATGTTAATAGCAGCAGACAAAAAAACATTCTTTTTTGTTGTTTTTCATATTCAACAAGTTTTAGTAAAATGACTTTAAAAAATTACATCAATTAAAAAAGGAGAGAGATTACTGTCTGAAAAGGGTTTGATAAAGAACATCCAACACCTGATTGTTATTATTTTGTCTAAATATTCAATTACTTTCTACAAGTTACATTTGGCCACTGTCAGACAACTTACTGATGCATAGAAAAGTGTCAAATGCAACAGTTTACAGACATTTTATATGACTATGTTCCTTTTCAATCTCCAACAGAATGAAGTCTTAACAAATACAAATTTTAATTTTGAAGCACTCTTCCAGTAAGATCTGTAAATATGAGGGGGGTGGGGGGGAGAACAGAACTTGTTGCTTGAGTTCCTGGTCTACTTCATTAAGTTTTAATCTTCAAAAGGTTTTTAGCCAGCTACCCGGGCTGTCGGGTTCACGATGACGATTTCTTTCCAGGGTAAGGAAGATGACATTTGGAAATAACGTAACTGTTATGATGTGAATTTTCCAAGCATGACCTCAACTTGAAACTTCAGAATATTAAAGAACTCTAAAGACTGGTATACCACCACTGCAGAATTTCTTTTAATTCCAACAATGACAGGGAATTCTTGATATTTTTATTTTGCTAAAATTAAAGCTGAGTAAAATATTTGACTCAGAAACTATAAGAACGAATGTTTAGCCAGAGATATCTGTTCCTCCTGAAAAAAGAATATTTACCTCCTCTCACTGAAATTTTTCTCAAGGTATCTTACTGATTTCATATAGAATTTAAAATTCACTTTAAAAATAGAAACAAACAAAAGGACTAATTAAACTGACACAAACAAATAAAAATATGCTCAAATTTACCAACAGAATCATGGGCACTTCATACAATACTTAAACTCTACCAGTTTTAAGTAAAATAAATAAGAAAAAAAAAAAAAAGTATAATTACAAGCCAGTCTTTCCCCTTGGGGAAACAAAAAGCCACTTTTGACCAATTGTTCCCTACATATACATATACTGTGTATTATTATAAGCTTCTTCAGAGAAGCAAAACATATTTGTCTTCCTGACACTGAATTCTAGTATCTGTTAGTTTATTACATCAGGAAGGCAACTACAAGTGTTGGGCCCAAAAGTGTTATCTGTTTTATGCTTGAAAAAAAAAACAAAAACACTGAATCTGCTTTCTATATATACTGAACACAGGCAAATTTATGCAGTGTATTCAATATTATCTTCTTAAATAATCAATACAATCCAGCACAGATTCCTAGCCTTTCTATTGCACCCCAAGGAGTTCAGATTATTATTGGTGCAATTAGTAAAGAGAAAATGCGTGTCAGTTACTGGAAGGCTGTTTGTTTAACAAGAGGAGCTGGGTATCTCTGATTTCACTTACTTGTATGTGTATGGAAATGCACAGACAGCATGATACCTGAGCAAATAAATCAACTACCATGATAGAAGGGCTGGTCAATCCACAGTCTTTGCTTTATTGTGTGCAAAGTGAGCTACTGCCCCCTGAGCTTCCTGCATTTCTCTTTTCTTGAAAAATCAGTGCTTGATCCTTTCCAAAATAACCAGAGAAGAAATGAGGCAGAAAGTATCTCTTCATCACAGTTCCCCATTCAGTCCCGAGACTGATAGAAAAGGATGTAACCAGACTCAGAGTTCTTTGAGATATCTGATGTCAACCCGTAGAATTCTTCAATAGCTTGTGCATCTATTTTCTGTGAGGTAAAATGGAGATACCGTTAGTACATAAATGAGCTTTCTGAACCAGGACTCTCACAGATATTACAATGAGTGGAAAAAGACATCTTCAGCATTTTTTAGAGAGTTGTACCCTTCATTTTCTCATTTATAAAATAGCTCTGTACAACCAGAACAGCTTAAATTAAAAAGACTGGCATTGCCAAGTACTGGTGAGAGATTGGAACTCTCTTACATACTGGTGGAAATGTAAAATGGTTCAAATACTTTAGAAAGACGTTTAGCAATGTTTTCAAAAGCTAAACACTCAACTGCCCTTTGATCCAGCAATTCCACTCCCCAGGCAGAGGATGAACTACATGAAACCATTAATTTTCAACCATTTTAAATCCACAAAAACGACAATTTCATATGGCCCAACCTAATATGTACCCAAGAGAAATGAGTGCATACGTACAGCACGAGATGAGTAAAAGGATGATCAAGGCAGTTTTATTTATAATTGTCAATAACTGAGAAAAAGGTACATTTCAAATCTGGTGTATTCATACAATGGACAACTACGCAGCAATAAAAAAGAACTACTACACTACAGCAACATCAAGAGTGACTCTTACAGATACAAGGAGGGGAAAAAGCTAGGCCCCAAAACAAGTGACATTGTGTGAGTTCATTTATACTCAAGAGCAAAATTAATCACAATGATAAAGGTCCAAACAGTGGGCGCCGGGGGAGCTGTGGACACTGACAGGCAGAGGAACAAGACAGCCTGCTGGGGTCTCGAGTGGACGGGGATCACGTGTGAGGGAGGACCAAGGGGGGCGCATGTACTCATATGTAAAAACGTATCATGTTGTTTGCTTAAGATCTGTGCACTTTCATGTACAGATCTTATAGTTCAATAATTTTTTTAAATGGAAGATTCTTAACTATTATAGCTTTGTTGTTGAAAGCTTATCTCTGTTTTATTCTAAATGGTAAAGGTTAGTTGCCCACTCAAGCACTGGGGTTAGATATTAAAGAGAAAGAAGTAGGTATTAAACTATAATTTGAAGATATTTGTCTAATATTCATCAACTGTCAAATGATTAAGAAACTGTGAGAAAAAGGTAAAGAGCAAAAAACATACACAACTTTAAAGAAAAATAAGATATTATGAAACTAACTACTTACTTCTACAATGTCGTCATCAAACAACAACCAAAACTCATGACTCTTAACTATTGCAATATAATGGCCTCGATTGGGACCACTAAAACAAAGAGAAAGAAGAGTTAGTTTTATACAATTCTTTACATTACTCTTATACACTCTAAATTTCATATTCTATGGAGCAGAAAAAAATGAAACAGATAAAAATATTCCATACCCATTCTTACCAAAATAAGATCAAGCTATACTGATTTGAACTGGCATTCAATTTTAAAATAAAATAATTAGTACTTTATGAGATATAACCAATATTCTATTTACAGGAAGCTATTTTATTAAATCTTCATCGTTTTTATAATAACTTTCAAATTTACTTCTATGAAAGATTTAAGTAAATTTTTCTAGTTCTGTGTGTGTCACAGCCTGAACACCCTGAGTTAAAGCGCAAAACAATGAATGTAGAATTATTTTTAAGTCTCATTCCCTTCACAATAGTTTTTCACTTGAGAAAAGATCCAATGCTTGAAAAGACAAAGACAGCACATCCACAGCTCTGAAATCAAGTTCAAACTTCATAAACATCTTTTAATTTACCAAACAGTTAATACCATTATAATTAGTATTGTAAGTGACTCTGCATCTCATTTTAAACAAAGCTGGAATACAGAAATCTAGATATGCATAAAAATAAATTAAGAAGGGATTATTTCTTTTAAAAATTCTTATAAAAGAATTGTTGCTTTATAACAACACATGGCAAGGCTTTTTAACCTATCCCAGTTTAAACATGATTAATCTGATAAAAGCTGATGTATAATTTGTATTAAATTGTAATCCTATAATTGATTCCATACTTAAAACAATTTTAAAGGCAAATCGTTTCTTAAGGTGACTACTATTCTAACGTAGCCACCTCCGTCAGCTTGGAATAAAGCACCCTCTGCACTGTCTCATGCTTCTCAGAAACTCTGAACCTCTGGGTGGGATGAGCAGCTTAGGTGACAGAATGACACAAAATAGAGTACCTTTTAATCTTTGCACTACAGAGGAAAACATCTCAAGACTAAAAAAATATGAACTGAAACAGAAGCTCTTAATGCTTACATAAGGCTGTTTTCTTCATCTTTGCAGGGTTTATCTAAAGAATCCTGTGAGGGAAGGAGGTGGCGGGTTGAGGACTGGTAGGTAAAAGATGAACTAAGGCAGTTTTTCTCTTTGAAGCAGAGCTTGTTTCAAGAACAGTGGCCACAGGTTAATTTCAGAAACTAATGAGATGAAGGGCTGCAGCTAAGTCTGTATCTAGGGAAATTGTTTATCAGGGATTTGCATTCTGAACATAAAACCTTGTTAATTCAATATCTATGAATGCCTACTTTGTGTTGGATTAACTGTGGGGATGCAGGCCAACTTCTTGCCCTTAAGACACTTTCAGTACAATAAATAACTACACCAAAATGCAATACAAGATAGAATATGCTGTAAGAGCAGAGCCAACGGGGTTGGAAAATGGAGCCTCATCTAATAGAGGGGAGGAAGGAGGAAGTGGGATGAGGAATCCAGAGAGGAGGGTTACACGATGGAGTCGGTGCCTCACACTGACTTTAGGGGTGATAGGTAATAGTTCTGTAAACATTTACTGGAAATCTACCACAGAGCAGGGTGGAGATATAAATGAGTAGGATGGACTGGCACAGACATGCTGAAAATAGGATTCTCAACAGTTGAAGGATGCAGGCAAATGCGAGCCCTGCAAACTCCCATAGCACACTTACCTACAGAGAAATCTCATGATAAAATAAAAAGGGAAAACCGTAAGAAATACCATTAGTCTTCTGTTAATGAATCCATTATTTCCTATCTTAAGAAGCTCATGTTCTCATGAGGAAGACAGACATCTGAAACAGGAAAAATGAAGTATAATACAAAGGAGCATGTTCTGGCTAATGACACTCCTGTTATTTACTGAGCACAGAGGAGGAGCACCAAATGAAGACAGAGGCTGGATAAAGAGTACCAAGGAACACTTCCAAAGAGGTTAGAGGGGATGTAGCAATGAGAGGGAGCTAAGAGGAAGAATGAAACACGGAGAGGGGTGGGGGTGGGCTGGGCTGGAAGAACTGCTCTGAAGCATCCAACCAACAGTGAATTCCCACGAAAGTCAGGCTGCATCGTGAGCAAAGCTAACAGGCACCTCCATGCAATTCTGTGCAGCAATGAGGACAGTTGGGGCTGAAGAAATGGATAGGTGGCAAGAGATTTTGAGAGTACTTGTGAGAACATGCTTTAAATAACCGACCATGGAATTAAAATTGGAGGAAGAAGCAAGCAAGGGCAAAGGGTGTGTTTAATTTGAAAAGAAGAGAGAACGGGGAGGGGGCCTGGTTGTGATCAGAATCAGGACTATGGGAACTCAAGAGCTTGTGAGAGAGCAGGTCTGAAAGACCTAGCAGAGTAAAACTGTCATGCAAGTTGAAGAACTAAAGAATGGCAAAGTTGGAGTGTTAGGAGGCAGTATTATTATTTTTATTAAAACAATAGTAGCAGCAACTGATGTACATTTTCCCTTTTAACTACAATCCAATGAGTAGGTAATATTAGCCAGATTTTAAAGAAGAGAAAATAGCATCCAGGAAGCCCTGTATGAGGACATGTGGGCAACAAATGGAAAAATGGAACTGAAACCTCTGGTCGGAACTGCCACCCCGAGGTTCCTCCCTCACCTGACACCGCTTTACGCCTTTCAGATGGCATCACCCTTGCCTCAGAAACAGAATGCTCCAAATGCAGAAAAGAAAGATGCCTACTGCTGAGGAGCCATGGCCGGCACGGGTAATGGAGGTAAAGACTAGTACAGAAATATTAATGCTCCTAGTTCTCATTACACATTTTGAGAAGAAAGCTGGCAGGAACAGATAAGGCCAGAAAGCCGTGCCGTTTTTCAGCTGGATAAAACATGCTAGTACAAGTCTCCCAAAACCAAAGGGAAAAGCATGAATGCCCTGTTTTAAAATTATAAAGGAAATTCTAAGCAGTCAATGAAGACTATATGTTCAAATATAAATCTTGATTAGCTTTTGTTTATGTGATACCCTTGTACTTTGAGAATGTTTTTAGCTTACATTTTATAAATTTATATATATATATATATATATATGTGCATCTTCATACAGAGAAGACACACATACCATGTTGCAGACGAGGATGAGAGTAAGCTATCACACTAAATTGGCTAACAGGAATACTAAAAAAAAAAAAAAATACACTGGTAAAATCAGAAAACTGCTCTTTGAAGATTATTTCTAAATCCAATTTAAATGCTTTAAATAACCATGATAAATACATTCAATTAATCTCAGGAATTATTTACTTCACAAAATCTATTTAGGCAGTATCATTTTTAACAATAACAACAAGAGAGAGAGAAAGAGAGAAAGAAGAGGAGGAAAGAGGGGGACAGGGAGAGAAAGAAGAGGAGGGAAGAGGGGGGCAGGGAGGTCTTCTCCTCTCCTCTCCCCTCCCCTAACAGGCTTTAAGGTTCTTAGAATTCAGATATAGTACTGTTAGACATCATTTCAACAATTAGAATAAAAACCAAATCAGCAGTAATAAAATATTTTAATATATAATGTAAAAGTTTTAAGGAGGAAATGATAAAATATATTATCGGAAAAATCCATTCAGAAATAAACTTATCTTGATGCAAAAGCACCGAAGGATAAAGAGCTTCTAAAAGCTCTACAGCCTGGTCACTTGCTAACATACCCGGGACACTGCTTCGCTAACTAGACACTTCAGTATTACATCCCCAAGGTTGCAATTACCTTCCACAGTGAACCACAACAGCAACCAGGTCATACATTCTGTCAGGATTGGTTGCATCTCCTGAAGTGTTAAACAGACGAAGTTCTAAAGGAAAAACTACCCGGTAAGAAAGTTTTGTATATCGATGAAGTTGATCCATGTATTTAAATCTCTTCAGGTGTAGAGCTAGAATCATGGGCAGTTTTTTAACTTTCATCCTATTAAAAATAAGCATGAAAACAAAAGTTCATAAAAGATATCCACTATGTCAGTTCCAACAGCTCTTATTTCAACCAACTGTTTTCAGATTGACAAAGCTGGAGTAGCAAGTCACATTCTGAAGGTCTTCGGCCTCCCCCAGCCCACCACCGTCCACTGTCATCAAACAGCTCTCCATATGGTTCCGAAACAGATGGACTGGCGTGAGGAAATACAGATTTTTGGAACACAGATCCCTATCAATAAGACGAAACGCACATGAAGCCCATAAATGGTGGAGGAAAAACTGGTTCCTTGAAACTGCTAATTCCTTTGGATGTGAGTGGAGATTGAAACCCATTTGTTTGATCAATCTGTCTAATACAGTAACAAATTGAGAATAAGAGACTAAAATGAGAAAAGCAGTACAGATGATTTCTCAACAGGTGTTTGCCAGAGTTAAAAAGTCCCTATTAGGAATAACGACTATATGTATCCTAGAATGGGAATAAAATTACCTGAAAATCGAGGCGTTTAAGTGTTTTAAATTGTGTAACACGATATTCTTTCCATTCTAAATTATCTTTATTATGCCCTTACATTCTACTTCTCCGTGAGATTGCCTTTACACTCCTACACTTCACCTAATTTCACCCATTCTTCTTTTAAAGGCTTGGCTCCAATGCCATGCTCTCTGGCACAAGTAACTGCTCTCTTCATTCCTCCAATAGCACTTCACAGATTCACTTTACATCCATACAGTTTATTACATTCTAAAAAATTCAGGTGACTCCTTCTAGGCGCTAACTCTTGGCAGGCAGAAACCATTTCCTCAATTTTATTTCCCACTTTCTAAGCAACTTGCCTCGCCCATGATAGATACTTGACAAATGCTGCAGAATTTCCTTCTATATAGGTTCAGTAAAGCAAAAACACTTTTCAACCAAAAACAAATATATTTTTACTAAGCCAATGCCTTTAATAAAGTGAAAAAGACAAAATTATAGCATCATACAAAATCTACATTCTAGTCCTGAATGAAGTGGGCACTTTTTTATTCTTAAAATATTTACTATTCAATTAACCTGTCCTTTTTAAAACATTAGCCAAAATAAATGTAAACAGCTAATCATCCCTGAGACACAACCTGGCAATATGAATTAAGAGCTTTCATATATTGCCTTTGACCCAGTAATCTCATTTCTAAGAATATAAACTACATAAATAATCTCAAACAAGACTTCTGAGGGAAAAATATCCACTCTTAGAGTTATTTCATATTGTGAAAAACTGGAAAAATTGTAAATGTTCAACAATAGGAAATGGTGAAATAAATTATTGTAATACAAACATAAAAATATTATACAACTTCAAAAGTTTCTAAATGACATAGGAATATATTTATAATCAGTAAAAGGGTCAAGATAGAAAACTATAAACACAATATTTCAATGATTAAACATCAATTTTTTTATTAAACCCATGTAGAGTTGCTAAAACAAAATCTTTACAATCCAGCAAAAAACATCCTTTGAAAATTTCCACAAGGGTATAAGAAGAATTTCCTCAGTATAAAACAAGATTAGGAATAAGAGAGGCACTGGAAGTGGACTGCTGGTTAGTGAAAATATGTTTTTAATAATTAGACAAGATCAAATGGAGAAAAAAGGCCAAATGGAGGAAAGAAAAATCTAAACGACAGCTTACAAAATATGTCAGACGACACCTAAAGAATATGAATCCTATTTGGCAAATAGTTTCCTCTAAGAGGAGGAAGTGTCAGGTACCACCAAAAAATCAAGCACTCATGGGGATAAACATGATGATGTCAAAGAAAATTATCGATGGAGTCACATTCTAAAAATGATGAGACACTAGCTTACAAAATTTTCCTCACATTCAGGTGGTTCTAGACAAAAAAGAAGAAAATTGCTGGGACACATGTATAAGGGAATGGAAAACTTAGTGTGTAGATTCTGCAGCCAAAGAAAGAAAAATAAGATGGTTTCCTGTTCAAAACCCCAATCCGGGAACCAGCTGTGGCTCAATTCGTAGAGCCCTAGTTTACCACATGGGAGGCCCCGGGTTCGGTTCCCGGGCCTCCTCGAAAAGGCAGGGGGGGGGATATATAAAATAAATAAATAAATAAATAAATAAATAAATAAATAAATAAATAAATAAATAAATAAATAAATAAATAAATAAATAAATAAATAAATAAATAAATAAATAAATAAATAAATAAATAAATAAATAAATAAATAAATAAATAAATAAATAAATAAATAAATCTTGGGAAAAACAAAACAAAACAACCCAATCCCACCAATACACCAGAGAATTTCTAGGATTTTGGTTTCCTTCCAACCAAACTTACTCGGAGAAAGGTTACTTTAAGGAGCTCTTCATCTTTGTCATTGTTAAAAAAGTTCTCTTAAGTATGTTTTCTACAAAAGATCAAGGAGCAAGGGACATGTATGCTGACGAAAAAACAGGAGGAGAGAGAACTATTTTTCTCCTTTTAGTTATTTACTACACTAGTATAAGACAAAGTGTATTTCAAGACAAGGAATAGTACCAGATAGGAAGAAGACATTTCATAATAATGAGTCAACTGCTCAAGAAGACATAACAATCTTAAAAGTGTGTGCTCCTCAGATGTGGCTCAAGCGGTTGAGTGCCTGCTTCCCACATGGGAGGTCCCAGGTTCGGACGCCAGTGCTTTCTAAAAAAAAAACCAAAAAAAAAAAAAACAACGAAAAACCGAAAACAAAAACAAACAAACAAACAAGCAAAGAGATGAAAAAACCAACTCAGGGGAGCCGATGTGGCTTGGTGGCTGAGCGCTGGCTCATATTAATATGTGCTCCTAATATCCCCAAATATGGAAACTAGGCAACATATTTCTAGATAACTCACGGGGCAAGAGAAAACCACAAGGGAAATCAGAATATAGTTTGAACTGGATGATAAGGAAAATACAACACATCACACTTCATGGAACCACAGCTAAAGGTGCACACAGAGGGAAATTCATAGCTTTAAATAACTATACTGGAAAAGAAAAACAGTTTAAAATCATAAGCCAAGTTTTCACCTTAAGAAATTAGAAAACTGAACTAATAAAACCTGAAGCAAGCAGAAGGAAGAAAATAATAGAAGAGCAGAAATTTATGAAATAGAAAATAGAAACAATAGATGTTCAAAGCATGTAAACTTATAAAATCCTATCAAGTCTTACCTAGGAAAAGAGAAAAAAGACAAATCACCAATATCAAAAATCAAAGAGGGGAGCGATATAGCTCAAGAGGTTGAGTGCCTGCTTCCCATGTATGAGGTCCTGGGTTCGAGCCCCAGTACCTCCTAAAAACAAAACAAAACAAAACAAATTACAACAACAACAAAAAACCCAACTCTCATTGGGGGTAGCTAGCAGATACAGTTCAGTGGCTGAGGACCTCTTTCCCATATAGAAGGTCCTGGGTTCGAGACCTGATACCTCCTTAAAAATAAAAAATCAAAGTGAGGCAACCCCTACAGACATTGAAAGGATAGTAAGGCACCACAGTACATAGTACACTACCCAGCAATCAAAAGGAATGAACCACTGATCCATACAACAACCTGGATGGATCTCAAGGACATTATATGGAATGAAAAAAGCCAATCTTATAAAGGCCACATTCTGCATGATTCCATTTATCTAACATTTTCTAAGTGACAAAATTATAGAGATGGTGAACAGACTCGTAGTTTGAGGGATAAGGTACATGGTAGCAGCAGGGAGGGCTTTTGCTGTGACTATTACATACAGGGGTAGCACAAGGGAGAGATCTCTGGTGATTTAAGTTTTGTGTCTTCATTATTGTGGTGGTTACACAAATCTACACATGTGAAATAACTGCACAGAACTTTACAGACACATACACAAATGAGTGCATGTAAAACTGGTCAAATCGGAATAAGGTCTGTGGGTGGCACAGATTTCAATTTCCTGGCTTTGAAACTGTAGTTATGTAAGATGCTACCCTCGGGGGACACTAAATGAAGGTGGCACACCAGATCTCTCTTTACTATTTTTGTACTATTCTACAACTTTCTATGAATCTGTAATCACTTCCAAATATCTGCAATCACTTCCAAATAAAAAGTTAAAGAAAAAATTTAAAGGATAACAAGACTATCATGAATAACATTAGATAACATAGATGAAATGGACACATTCCTTTAAACACACACACACACACAACTTACCTAAAGTGAAGCAAGAAACAAGAGAAACTCTATAGTGCTGTATCTATTTGTAATCAAAAGCCTTCCCCTCCAAGGAAACTCCCAGGCCTAGGTGGCATCTCTGGTGAGTTCTATCAAACATTTAAGAAAGAATAACCCCAATCTTCTACAAACTCTTTCAAAAAAAGAAGAGGAAAGAATGATCGCCAACTCATTTTTTGAGGCCAGCATAAACCCAATACCAAAACTTGACAAAGGTATTACAAGAAAAGAAAATTACAGACCAACAGCTCTCATGAACAGACATAAAAACCATCAACAAAACTGAAGTAAATTGAACGCAGCAATATATAACCCTACTTGGTCATGATGCTATGCAGTAGTTATACTAAATGAATTGTTAGGACATTTTCCACTAAGTAGTCAGGAAAAAAAAAAAAAGAAGAAGAAGAAGAAAAAGAGATTCCTTTGTATTATTCCTAAATTAACAAAGTAACCCTAAATCTATAAGGGGCACTTAAAAAAATTAGTATACCATATTTCTCAAAGAAATTCCATTTCTCCTAAAGAAAAGCTCCCCGCCCCAGCTTAAACTTTCCAGGAATGTTACATCTCTACAAAAAAATTATGCTGACCAACAATATGATTTTTAAAAACAAGCATGTCCTCTTCAAACCAAATAAAAATATTTTGACATTAGAACAGAACTAAGCAGATTACAGATATCACTCCCCAGCAAAAATGTACCACACACACCATATTCTTTTTTTTTTTA
>PVKH010023233.1:0-13901 GCA_004027955.1 Chaetophractus vellerosus
CTATGTTTAGAATGCCTTAAATCCAAACTATTTAATCCTTTAAGTTCTAGCTGCTCATTTAAAATGTGAGTACCCCTCAAAACTTCAAGAGAATGTCATGTCATTCACCACTGATTGTAATCTGAAGATCTCAATCATCAAACGGGGGAGGACATTATCTACACAGCTACAGCTTATCTTAGTTTTTGTTTATTTCTATATAGATTCAAAAAATGGACATTTTACTCCTAAAATTTACCTCAGCTTAGCCATATAGAGGGAAAAGAAATTTTAATAGAGAGAGATTATTTTCATTATTTGGGGAAGTTTATGCTTACCTCAGGTTTTAGCCTAGAGTTAAATTTTTGTTTTTATTTGCAATTTAATTTAAAAAGAGAGAGAGAGAGAAAAAGAGGATGAAAGACTGTGAGATTTCAGGGCAAAATATGCATCTTCCAACACAAGTGAGTGTGGCTCCTTGTGTGCTAGTACGTGATTGTGCTTTTGGCTGAATGGGGGGGAGTAGTTAAGAATGGGCAGTAAAACCACTTCTGCTTTTATAACTGCAGTCATAGAAGACACTTGAAATTTTGGAGCCTTTAAAATGAAAGCCGATTGACCTAAAGCCAGTTACCTGTGCTGGAATAGGGTTGGTAAACCTTTGCTTGTCCACCTTGTTCCCTTGTGTGCTCCTTTCTCTCCCTCCCTCCAGATTCTTCTCTCTGCCACTTGCTCTTCTTTGGAAATAAACAGGTCTTTCTCTGCTCATAATGGAATCTTGTTAAATTCTTCCTTTTGCTGATGTCAAGATTTAGATTAGAAATTAATAAGCCAATTATCCCCAAGAGTTTTTGTAAGAAGTTAAATAGCATAAAGGATAGACATAAAAATGTGCATTTTTTGTTTATTTGTTTATTTAGTATAACAACTATTTTCTGTCCTTTTTATTAGAGGTTGGAGAATTTGCTCTCGTTATGCTGGATATGTGTTATTTCTCTAAATATGTTAATTGTAGTTCATTATGAAGTTAGGTGCTATAAAGAGGAATTCAACAAAAGTGGGTACATCATGGGTGCCATGCAAGGAAGTTTAGTTACTTTTTACCCAACACCAACCTTATAGTGTAACCCCAAATTTATGGCTATAATTAGGTTGGTCCATGTGAAATTATTGATCTTGACCTTTTTATACTTAAAAAAAAATGGCAATTTCCTATGCTTCAACCTAATATTAAAGATCTGGTCCTCTAATTTCTTAGCTTACACTAAATTATCTTTGTTTTTTTGTCCAATACCCACAATATGTTCTATATATATACACTGGGCACTAATAATTTTTTGTTGATGGAATAATAGACCCATAACTGATCTTAGTGATAAACAAATTTGGTAGATTTTTGAAATATTTTCTCCACCTCTTTGCAGTACAATGAAAGTAATATATTTCCTTTTGAATGATGTTGAGAAGGAAAACAAGAGGCTTAATGTCTTGGTTGTCCAGGCATTTTATTCCACATAACAGGAGGACATATGGTGGGTCAAGGAGGTCAAGAATTCAGCAAAGCATTTGAAAAGTCAACAGTTACAGAGGTTAAGAGTGTATTTCTTCTGATCTTGGGCGGTCTAGCCCAGTAACCACAACCACTCCTTCAAATGGTGCTGCTGCTTCCGCTGGGGGGGTGGGGGTATATTTTGCATGAATGCAGGGAGTGCCTATTAGCCACTCACACAGCCTAAATTCCTGAAGTATATGGTTTGGGTATGGAAACAGGGACATACATGGCTATTCCCAGCTCACACCGGGGATAGAGGTGGACGGGGAGTTGTGTCTGAGAGCTTTGCTTAGGATGATGGAACTGAAGGTGAGCACAAGGGACCTAGAGAAGGGGCAAGTACAAAACAGACCCTCAGATGGAAGTCTTCCATAAGGTATTCCATACGAAACTGGCTTTTCCCAGAATAACCTGTACTAGTGATGCCATCCAGTCCAGCTGCTGCTGACAAATATGCCAGAACTGACTCTCTGCTTCATGTCTTAAAGAAGTTCTTGATTGTAAAGGAGAGGCTGCATCTCTCCCCTAATTCTCTGTGGCCGTCTCCATTGCTAACTTTTGTTACCTTGCTGTATTCCTGTCGGCATCTGTGCGTGCTATGTAGGAGCTTAGCCAGTCTCTCCATTTAAAAAATACACCTGGATGGAAAAAGAGGTTCGCCATTACTTTCCTGTTCTAATTTCCCATTATGGAAAGCATTGTCTTCAGCAACAGCAAACTTTGCCTGAGGGCTCCACAATGTCGTTTCTTTGCCAGCTGCTGTGTATACGAGGCTGTGATCTCCGGCCATGTAAGAAGATAGGAATGCCAGTGCAGTGAGAAAACATACATAAAAACAAATTGGTATATTCCCAAGACTGCTATAAATGTCAGTTTGATTCTTATATGTAAAGTGCCAAATGACTGTAAATGGTACCAAAATTGAGAGTGAGGAGACCCAAGGAAGGCTTTTGTGGAAGAGGTGGAAATTGCTTAGGACCGTATTTGAGATGGGAAAAGCTGGCCATAAGCTAGTAGAAGAGGGTGAACAAGAGCAGGGGGCAGTGCTGCATGTGGGGAATTTGGGAATAACAGGCAGACCAGACAGGCTGATGTACAGGGACAAAAGAACCAGCTGGAAAGAGGAACCAGGTCTGTAGGCTTTTATCTGGCTGTGCCTCAGGATAAATTGGATTACAGTGTAGATCTAGAATTTCATTTTGAAGTAGTAGATGACTGTATTCATTCAGTTCTTCTCTAGATCAGTCTTAGTAGGTGACATTTGCTGAGCACCAAGCACAGAACTAGTGCTTCACATGTGTCAACCCATTGGAAACCCACCACTCCAGCTGGTAGGGACAGCTATCCAAATTGACAAATACGGATACTGAGGCAGAGAATCAAGCGTGTTTCCAAAGTTAACCACGGGTAAGTGGCATAGGATTCAAATCCAGGTGCACTGACTGTGGCACCCAGGATAGAAGTCTAAGGAGATGACGGCGGGTGGTGGCCCAGGCCTCTCACATCTAGCACTTTTATGTACCTGCTTTGGGGGGGATGACATAATCTGTGGGGGGTGGCAATAGGGTTCTTATCTCACGGGGTGGCCGTGCAGGTTGAATGAAATCACAATATAGAAAGTGCACTGGACAGGTTGGTTGGCAGTGATAAAAGCTCAGGGGACATCTCAGCCCTTATCCTCTTGTGCAACAGAAGAAAAAAATGGAGGTTTAGAGATTTAAGTGGTTCCTCTAGTACAGAGTTGGGATTAGAATGGAGCACTTTTGTCTGTAAGAGTAAGAACCCTTCTCTCTACAGCACACAACCTGCTATATCTGAATGTATGGTCATGCCAAAACTGGGCTGAGGGTTCCTTTTGAAATCACTAGGAAAAGGCATTTTTAAAGTAAATTCTCCTAATTTAAGTTGGATGAAATACTGTAGGAATCACTTTTGTGTACTATGAGGATGTGTGTGTTTGAGTGTATATGTATTATAGGTGGAGTTTGTTTTGTTTCTAAATAGGCAACTAGTAGCTCAGAACTAGTGATTACTATTCCCTTCTCCATTTTATATGGCTTTCCTCCCATATTAAAGTAAAGACATCAACTTTCAAATACTCTCAAAATTCTATATACTAAATATTGCTATTTCTACACCACCTTTTGCATGCAGAATTTATTCAGTAGCATACAGCAGGCTTCAAGATCAGTGACGCCAGCCCAATCTAAGGGGAAGTCTCTTTTGGGCATCCCTTCTTGATTTCAGAGACACTAAGACATCAGGCTGCAGGTCAGGGGCTGACCTGACTTTCCCGCTGGCTGGGCTCCAATCTGACTTCGGTTTCAGTGCAGGGGAAAGGAGACCCACCTGGCTCATGTCCCAGATGAGACTGAAAAAATGAGGCATTCATAGCGCTAGCTGGTGGGATGGCTCACTTTAGGGATGGGGATCTACTTTCCCTCTTCCCTGGGAGGAGAGCTCATTCCTCTTGGCACCCAACCTCTCTCCCTGTTCCATTCCAGAGCTCTTATCCAACAAGTAGGGTAGGAAAGGCAATGCCTGTATGAACCAGGAAAAGAGATTTATTATTTGTTCAGCAATCTGGGTACAGAATGCTCCCTAGCAGGGCAGCCTTCATGGCGGGTGTGACCTGTGCAGTGGCATGAGGCCCTGTGCTCAAAAGAGCCCTGAACTTGATTTACTGCTCTGCTTTCACTATCTTGACTTTTTAATCTTTTTTTTTTTAAACAAGGGGCCCAGGCGTTTTCATTTTGCACTGGGCCCCACAAATTATGTAGCCTGTCATGCTCCCTAACAATGTTGTCTCCTACTTGTTTGCTTTCAAAGACAAGTTCAAGAATGTAAGGTAAGAAAGTGGTGGACTGCCTGTGTTAGCTTACGTGGAATTACTGGATAAAAGGGTTTGACGCATCTGAAGGCTTTTGATGTGCGTGTTGCCAGGCTCCTTTAAAGTGCTTACATATATTTATTCTCCCAGCAGTGCAATGGATATTCCCATAAATACAAACAAAAAAGGAAACATAAACAAACTTTACAAATGAATGGCCTAAAAATGGTACCTTGTTATTGTTTTGTTTTGCTTCTCTTCATTAGTGAGCGAAAGTTATGTGTGCAAATGCTCATTGTACCATTTGCCTTTCGTCTTTGATGAGTTGCCTACTCTTATCCCTTCCTTGTTTACATGTTACTCTTAGAGTTTTTCTGTTGATTCCCATGAGATCTTTGGACAGTAAAGACAGTTGTTCCTTGTTATTTTCCCCTCAGTGGGTTGTTTGGCTTCAATTATATTCATTACTGCTTATTGATTTTTGACATGCAGAAGTTGTAGATTTTTCTGGAGTTGAATCTCTTGTTAATTTTCTTTGCACATTCTTCCCTCAGTGTAGCAGTTTGGTATTATTGATGAATTCCAAAAATAATTACTGGATTATGTTTATAAACTGGTCTCTTCCTCTGGGTGTATTAGAGTGTATTGTGTTCAGAGGTTTCACTTGTACTTGATTGAAAAATGATTAAGGCTTTGATTGTTTCACGTCAGTAGGACGTTGAGTCCCCACTCCCTTGGTGGGCAGGGACTCACAGAGAAAATGAGAAGGCACAGGAGTTAGTTGAAGTTTTGATCCTGGAATTTTGATCCTGGAGCCCGGGAGAACAGGGCAGCCGAGTTGGGAGAGAAACAAGTCCCAGGAGAGAGATGAGACTTATCCCAGCTGATATTGGAAGAAGCTGGGACCATGGAGCCTTAAGAGGAAGGGGAGGCTGAACGCTTGCAGCCATTGGCAGCCATCTTGCTCCAACATGTGGCAACAGACTTTGGTGAGGGAAGTAACTTATGCTTTATGGCTTGGTAACTGCAAGTGTCTACCTCAGATAAATACCCTTTATAAAAGCCAACTGATTTCTGCTATTTTGCATCAGCATCCCTTTGGCTGACTAATACATTCAATTTTAGGTCAAAAAAGACTTCTGCTTTCCAGAGACTTGATACATGTTTACTTCTGTTTTCTTCTGGATTTTTATATTTTGAGTTTTGTACTTTAATATGGGTATAATTTATTTTTGTATATGATGGGGATATAAATTTTAAAAAGGTACCTAATTGCCCTACCTAGTACCAAGTTTTAATTCTTCCCTTCTTCTCTGATTTGTGGTGTTACCATTGTTCCTTCACCATTTTTATATATCTTCATTTTTTGGCTTCCCATTCTATTCCATTGACATGCCTCTGTACCACACGGACTTAATTAGGATAACTTTGTACTATGTAAATGGAGCAGTGTTGGCTGCTCGGAGGTCCTCCCCCTCCCCCTCCCACTTGAATGATTTTCTGATGTATTCTCATGTGTTTATTTTCTCCTTAGACCTTGTCAATAAACCTGGCAATACACAACTTGAAGTCGTTTCTTCTGATTTTAAAGTAGTGCAAACGATATCTCCTTTAAGTGGTCAATATTCAGATTCCACTAATATTGTGTCCTTTATATCGATCTACGTGGATTACGTTTTCCTGTACTAGAATTTTTTGCATTTTAAAAATTTGTTAGCTTTGTAATTTGGATAAATTAAAAAGGCTGACTGTGTTTAGATGACTGCTATTACCTAAGTCACTCAGTAAATAGTTACTGAGTACCCTGTAAGAGCCTGCCATTGTGTGTACAGGAGGGGTCCAGGTCCAAGGAGTCCTTCCCTGGGGATGGGTGGGATGAGGTCAGAAAGGGGGGCAGCAGCTCTTTCCCACAGTCTGGTGGCTATGGCAGGGACTGGGGGTTTTAACCAAGACCCCATGGCAAACTGTTAGGGGGTTTTGAACAGGGCTGGTGACATGATCTGGTGAGGCTGCTATTGGGAGCTGGTGACATTTTGAAAAGATGTGGATAAAGAAGTAAGAGAGGCAGAAGAGAAAACACTTAAGTCAACATATTTGATTCCATCTCACTTTTAGGACATTTTATCTCTCTATATAAAACTTGAAGCTGGATTATTTTGCTTGTCCAAAACCATACATTTGCAAACATGTCCCTGGATAGTATCATATTGAGAAAAAACAGATCACATACGCCTACAATTCTTACTTTTTATTTAAATGAGTTAAGCCCTATAAATCGCATTCCAACAAAGTCTTTGTGAACATACTCACAACATAAACACACTCTGGAATTTCGATCTGGGCTGCATGAAATGTATTCATCTAACGAAGCTTACTTTTTAGGATAATGATGATGATAAGTTTTACAAGAAAACAAATGAAGACAGCCTAGATAAAAGGTGGAGTTTGAAACTTTAAAGCTCTGGACCCCTTTTTCCTTTCAAACTTGATGGGAAAGTCGTCTGAATGTCCCTGTCACCTTTAGGGAGGGAATGATGCCTGTACTAAAATAGTTGGGGAAAAGAATTCTAGGGTATTTTACAGCTATTGGCCAACTAACAGTATATCAAGAAAGAGAATGAGAAAAGGAAAACAGCCATCCCTGGAGTATTTGTTCTGTTTTGGCCAAAAGACAAAGCTATTATATTTTCAAAAGAGGGGAGAGATTAGCTGCTAAGTTGCTATGTTTGAGAACTATTCCAGTTTCAGGCAAGATTTATTTTGCTTAATGTATCTCCTTTTATAGAAGCCAGACCCTTCCCTTCACTGGTCCCTGCAAACCTTAACTTAGGTCATGACTGCAATTTATATGTTAAAAGGGCTGTAAATGCAATATGTAGGGAGAGTGATTTTTTTAAATGCAAAAGGCTTTGAAAATTACAACTTAGATCATAGGTGGAAGCCGAATTAAAGTTTTTAAAAGAAGAAAGACCTACCAAGTAATCTGTTCATTACCCAGAACAAATTAAACTGTCTCCCAGGATCTGGAATCATTACTAGCTTCATCATATGGTGGTGTGTGCTGCTTCTTATTTTTACTTCGTGTGCTTATTTTAAAGCATTTGCAATTTATCACTGTTAAATTATTACTTTATACATATTCTAATTTCCATAGAGTGAGTCTATAAAGTAAGCAAATATTGTTTTCACATGGAAAAAAGTATCTTACCATTAGGATGAAGATTTTTTTTTTTCTTGAATTCCATGTTAACACTTTGGCAAGTATCAACCTGCTGCACTTCTAATATTCACCACCAGGAGCGGTAGATAGACGTCTTCCTTTGTCCTTTGTTGGCAAACATAACTGAGGAATCTGATAGTAGGGTGAGCTTTAAGATCTATTTGATATGATAAGCCAGGGTTGTCCTTACCTGATTTCTTTCTCTCTGTTTTGCCTTGTACAGCTTCATGCTAAGGTGAGCCCTCTTCCCACGCAGGATGGCTGCTAACTCCCTTGGCTACATCCAGAGAGAGTGCATCTCTTTCCCTTCTAATGAACAGTTTTGTCCATTTATCTGTCCTTCAGTCAATCATTGGGCAATGAGAATGGGCCTGTGTTGGTAGACTTAGGACAGGCAGAGCTCCCTGCTGGTGCTAGAGGTGAGGTCGATCTCATCCAACCATGTTGGCAGCCACACAAAATAGGGTATGGAATGGATTTGAGGGTGGGGGCAATCACTGCACTTGATTCACTGCCTTGCTTATCCTTCCTTTGAGTTATGATAATGGCGGCATTTTGCCCACCTGTGTGGGACTCTTGTGCTGCCATGCACATCTTCCCAGTTGCCCTGTACTCAGAAATGGCCATTGGCAGAGGTGACACCTCTACTCCTATGAAATGGAATTGTAGCTTCCCAGCATGGTCCCAAGGAAACCCTCTCCCAACCCAAGGAAAGTGGAGGAGATGAGGAAGATTAGTAATCTTAGGGGGCATGGCAGATAATAACATTGGGGCATTCCTTTGAGGGTTGAGAAGATCACGTTGGACCAGCAAAGTCAAAAGTCACACTCTCAAAGGGAAGACGTAGAAATGGAAAGCAGCTGTGGTTTGGTGACTTACATAGTAAAAAAAAAAATACACACACACACATGTTTTTCAATTCAGTGGGGGAACGAGGAAATTTGGCTAACAACTCTGTCTTCCACTTAACTTTTAGGTCTTTTTGGTTCTTGATTAAAAAGATGTTTATAATATTGTTTGAGGGTGGATAGCATTTTGGGGGAGAGGGCAAAGATTGGCAGGGGAGGGGAGGTGGAAAGCTGAAAGGGATCTGGAGGATCTCCTCCGGTCTCCCTCTCCCCCTTTTAGAGGTGCAGGCATTAGAACTGTGAAGCGCTGATTAGCTCACTCAGTGTTAGGGATTGAATAGTTTCCCCACAAAGACATGTTCAAGTCCTAAGCCCCATTCCTGTGTGTGAACTCATTTGTAAATAGGATCTTTGAAGATGGTATTAGTTCACATGTGCCCAAACTGAGCGAGGGTGGACCTTGATGCAAAGTGGCTGACGCCCTTATAAGGGGAAACTTGGACACAGGAGTGAGGAGGAGATAGAAGGAGACCGAGAGCTGTGTGGCGCAGGCAGAGGTGGGGTTATGGCTGGCTGGCAAGCTTCTGCTGGAATGCTTACTTCAAAGGAAGCAAGTCCCGATAAAACCTTGATTTTGTATTTCCAGCCTCCCAAACTGTGAGACAATAAATTCCTGTTGTTTAAGCCAACCAGTGTGCAGTGTTTGTTATGGCAGCCCTGGCAAACTAAGCCCCTTAGGGTCACCCAGGGGGTCAGTAGAAAAGTGTGGTTCAGAGTCTTGGATCCCTTCTTCTCTGTTTAAGTGTTTCCCACAATCTCTTTGGAGCCAGTGCCTTCTCTGTGCTCTGAAAACTTGTTATAATCCCCTTTACCAAACAGAACTGTTTGGATCTGTTTGTTTCCTTATACAGAATTTTGACCACAAAGTTTTGCTCATGACCCTAAAATAAACGAACAGTGTTTTAAAAAGGGGGGCGGGGTGTGGGCTAGTTGAGGTGAGGAACATTAAGATCCTATTTTAATAAGGCTCTTAACTACACAGTCTCCTTTATCCTTTCAGCATTGAAAGGAAGAGAGTAAGTCTGCTGTAAGAATTTATTATTGAGAATTTCCATTAATTTGATTCATCTTCAGCAATAGTTAAAGTAAATACATGTAAATGTGCTTTGTATAAAACCCCTAAAATCAGTGACCGGCAGTAGGGTCCAGAAGTCTATACGTATCTGACTTTAGACTGAGGCTGAGCCACATAAAACCACAAATACAGGATTATATTTCCTGTCCCTTCCCTGCACTCTCTATTGAAAGGTGATGGTGGCGTTTGCTCCATTCGTCCCCTACCCTCAAAATCCTGCAGTAAAATAACCTTTACCACCAAGAGGGCTTGCTCATGGAATTTTGTGTAACATGGTGTCTGGCACCTCGCATGTTGACTGAATGAATGAGTGGATCACAAGAGGCAATTATGGGTTTTATTGACATGAGAAGTTCTTCATGCCAGGAAATGAACACATGGCTTTGGAGTTGCTCACAGATGTGCTGAATCAGCACTGAACTTCAAAAGGCACTCTCGTCCTTCCTCATACAGCTGGGTGAAGCGAGGCATGGTGTGCTCTTACTCGTAGGCTACAAGTAGTCCTTCAGACCTTTGAGGGGAAATTGCTGGTACAAACTGCAGTGATGTTGTTCTTAGCATAAAACTGTCTTTCAAAAGACCTGAAATATTACAATGGAAATTCTTGCGTTGAGGCACATACCCCTTTAGCCTGTCCATGGTTCTGATCCTCTCGTTACTCTGCTCAGAAGCCCAGCTGTGAAACGCCATCTGCCAGCAGCAGCAGCATCTGTCTTTGTGTCAGCTGACATCTGTGTTAACTCTTGCAGAATTGCCTGAAGGCCCAGGAGGTGGGTGGAGGCTCGTGGGAGCAGGCATTGCCTTGGTGCCTTCAGTGAAATATCGCCTGTCCTTTTCAACTTGAACCCACCCATGCTGGTTTGCCATGTGCTTGCTTTTTCATAAGGTGGGAGACTCTTTTAGGACTTCTTGTATGCCACGATGCATTAAATCTTACTGGGTAATCTTTCTTTTCCACCCCTAATAAAATGAAACTTGAGCAACTGCGCATAAGAGAGACTCCGGGTGGAATTTACTGCTTCAGTTCTGCAGAAAGTGCTGTTGGAGTCTAGACAGTATATCACCATTGGGAATCGGTATGACTGCTGGAAGTTCTGTTTTGTGTGCACTACACAGCCATTGTGGAAAGGGTCTCTGTAGGAGTAACATAGATTTGACGGGTGCCTGTAAGGAAGGGACAGCACTGGTTAGGAAACTTGATGGGAACAGGACTGTTCATTCCACTGGGGGTAAATTTCCAGAGTTTATTCACTCAGTCAGTCACTCACTGTCTCAGTGTGCTGGGCTGCCAAAATGCACTACGCCAGAGATGGGTTGGCTTTTACAATGGGGATTTATTAGCTTACAACTTCAGTTCTGAGGTTGTGAAAATGTCCAAATCAAGACATCACAAGATGAATACTTCTTCCTGAAGACCACCTTCCAGTGAGCCTGGACTCCAGTGTCACATGGCAAGTCACATGGTGGCATCTGCCAGTCTTTTCCCTCTCTTCCAGGTTTTGTTGCTTTCAGCTTCTTGCTTCCATGGCTTTTCTCTCTCAGCTTCTGTGGCTTTCTCTCTGTTTCTCTCTCCGTATTCATCCCCTTTATAAAAGACCCCAGTTAGAGGAGTAAGACCCACCCTGGGCCACACCTTAACTGAACTAACCTAATCAGAAGGTCCCACCGTAGGTCCACACCCACAGGATGCACCAACCCTAAGAACGTACTTTTCTGGGGTCCACACAGCCTTAAACCATTACGCTCATGCTTATGTCAACACATTTAACATATATGCACTGAATGCCTTGATACGGGTCTTAGTTGGCCAGAGCACCTGTGACAAATAACTGCACAATGGGTTGCTTTAACTAAGCATTTATCATCTCATGGTTTTGAAGGCTTGACGTCCAAAGTCAAGATGTGGGTAAGGCCATGCCTTCCCCCGTGGTCGGTAGTGTCCTGGTGATGGCAGTGCACCACATGGCAGTCTGTCCCTCCTCTCCAGCTTCTTCTGACTTCTGGCTCTTCCTGACTTCTGCTTCTTCTGTCTGCATCCAGATTTCCTCTTTTCATAACACCTCCACTTGTGCGGATTAAGGCTCACCGCGGTCCTATCTGGCCACATCTAAACCACACCTTATCTAACAATAGCGTGCATATGTGTTATATTGCTTAGACCAACACATAACATGTAATAAATGCTTAATAAAGTCAGTAATTATGAATCATCATATTCTTTTTTAAAGATTTATTTTTTTATTTACTTTTATCCATTTTTACCCCTCCCCCCATTTTTGCTGTTTTTGTGTCCATTCGCTGAGCAATTCTGTGTGTCTGCTTCCTGCCCTCTTCTCATCCTTCTCCTCCTGTCTTCGCCGGGATTCGATCCTGGGAACCTACAGTGTGGGAGAGAGGTGTCCTACCACTTGCGCCACCTCAGTTCCTGGTTTTTCGGTGCATCTCGTCTTGGCTCTCTCTTGTGTCACTCTCCTGTTACATCATCATCTTGCTGCATGACTCGGCAGGGCCTGGTGGCGCACCTGCTTGCAGGGCCTGGTGACCCACGCACCTTCTATATTTTTCTTTATTTTTACTGGGAGGTCCTGGGGATTGAACCTAGGCCCCTCCATATGGGAGACGGACGCCCAACCATTTGAGCCACATCTGCCCCCCTCACTAATAATATTCTTAATCAATATTCAATTCACTAAATATATGCTAGTTCTCTTGCATGCAAGGGAACATGATTAGCACTAGAGAAACAACACACAGTTCATACTGGGCTGGGGAGGTAAGACACAGACTCAAGAATTGGGGTAAATATAAACACAGTAGAGATAAGTTTACAGATGGGTCTTATTTACAAATGGGTTTACACCTACGGGAATGCAAATTAAGACTTGAGCATGTCTTTGGTGGGGACGTGATTCAATCTGCAACTATATGCCAAGCACTGTGCCTAGTTCTGGGGATACAGCCGAAATAAAACAGATAAAGGTCCTGCACTCATGGAGTTAAAGTCAAGTCAGGAAGACAAACAGTTATTTTCAGTCAGCCTAAATATTTTTATCATCATTATAAAAAACAGCAGTCACAATAAACAGGAATAAAATTTTGGGAATATCGCTTAATGATCCCTTTTAGGAACTTCAAGTCCAATCAGTCAGATTTCAGGGTCCATGGCCCCCAGGGTGGCACCCCATGATTTCTGCACACCTGTAGCCATCTTGCTACCTTTTGTGGACTTCTTTAAGAGGGCCCTGGCACTTTCTCTAAGAATAGAGTAGAAAAGACTGGCTTTCACTGAGGATTTTGTCTAACAGTACCTTTCTCCACTAAGACATAGGAAGTCACAATAGGATAACAATTGCTGATCCATTTAAATTATTTCCATTTAATTATTTCTCTGTTTACCTTTTGCCTTCTAAGCCAACACCACTTAGTTGATTAGATATCCTTCAAGGTCATGTGCAGTTAACTCAACTTGTGTGGTTTGGGGAGTGGGGCAGCCCTGCAGCACTAGCCAGTTGGAGCCTAAGAGCTCTTGCCTCTCCTAGAGAGAGCGTGGTGAGTGCCCCTGTGGGGTGGCAGTTCCCATGTTCTGCTCCAGTCCGAGCCTCCTCAGCCCGGAAGACCTGAGCTTTGCAGCAGGTGTGGGTCAGGGTTTGTGTCAGCTCAGCCAGCGTCCGCGGCAGCTGCTGCTTGGCTGTTCTGGATTCAATGCGCCAGCCGGTAGGACCCACCGTCCAGCCCTGCCCTGGAGAAGGCAATACACACGGTGGATGCATGTCTTTACATCCCATTCCCCTTAGCCCTAGCTCTCCGTGGGTGCTGGTGCAGCGTTGTAAAAGGCTTTCAGGATTCGCTGACTCAGCAGTGGTGTGCTTTGTTCATCTGCTCCAGCTGCAGTTTTGGTATCTGGTTTTGGCTGGAAACAATGGGTACTAAAAGCCTGAAAGTTAAAAAACAGAAGCTGTCAAAAGCCAGCACCTTGAGCCAGGTCTGGTGTTGGGTGACTGCTTCTTAAGAAGGACAAATGCTGATAAGTGTCCTTGGCTTCGCTCAGGAACCGACAGAAGACGTACTGGAAAGGTGGCTTTTTCAGGGAAGGGTCCCTGGTCTCCTGGTCATCTTTAAACATTCAGGTCCAGTGCACTACCTTGGCATGAAGTAGATGCTCACTTAATGCATCTCGTTTCTTAGCTCCTTCCCCCAGATGGTTCCAGTTACCGGCTTGTCTATGCTGCTCAGTGGCCCTTGGGGGCATTTCTTGGGTGCTTTGGGAAACGAGTAAGGGAAGTCCCAGTTAGAATATTAAAATGCATGGAAAAAAAACTATGACTCCAATAGTTCCC